>JAXIVJ010001383.1:2500-115000 GCA_036785665.1 Chirona hameri
TTACAGAAGCTCAAGTGCTCTTTTAACATCTCAGGTCTTGCGCTCAGCTGGCTTGAGTCTTACCTAAGCCAACGATCCCAGCGAGTCATTCTCGATGGGAAACATTCTGACTGGGCTCCGGTACTATCCGGGGTCCCGGAAGGCAGCATTTTAGGCCCAATTCTGTTCACCTGTTACGTCGCTGACCTTCCTAATCACATCAAAACATCGTGCCTGTCTTATGCAGACGATATCCAAATTTTCAACCGAATCAGTTCCCCAGAGGACGCTCATTCCCTCCAGGCCGATTTAGACCGCCTCAGTTTGTGGTCGAAAACTTGGCGTTTGAAACTCAACCCAGCTAAGTGCAAGACGATCACTTTTACTCTGCGCTCATCACCTCATCTTGTATCGTACGTGCTGGACGGCCACCAGCTTGAGCGATGTGTGCGCGTGCGTGACCTTGGCGTCATTTTAGACGCCAAGCTTACATTTGCGGACCACGTTGACGCCACAGTCGCTAAAGCCAACCGCATGCTTGTCCTGCTAATTAGAAGCATGCAGATGTCTGCTGGCACACAACAAACGCGCTTTGACCATGCCGCAGCCCTCGCCGCCTACAAGGCCCATGTAAGATCCGTACTGGAATACGGTAGCGTAATCTGGTCAGGCGCTGCGGTCACCCATATGCGCAGGCTGGAGCGCCTTCAACACCGTTTCCTGATGTGGCTGGGATCTAAAACCCAAGCAGCGTGCCCACCACTTGATTATGTGTCATTGCTCGAGCTGTTTGGCTGCGCATCG
Organism: Chirona hameri; assembly: GCA_036785665.1. Taxonomy (NCBI): domain Eukaryota; kingdom Metazoa; phylum Arthropoda; class Thecostraca; order Balanomorpha; family Balanidae; genus Chirona; species Chirona hameri. The sequence continues at coordinate 3,284 of JAXIVJ010001383.1, forward strand.
GTCAGGTCGCGTTTCGTTCGGTCCGATCTAATGTTCATGCGCTCAGTATTCAGCGGCCACATAGACTGCCCTGATATTGTGGCAACGTTCCCGCTGTCAGCACCAAGCCGACGTAAGCGGCGCCCCGAGCTCTTCCATGTACCTCGTGGAAGAGTTGACTCTGTAAAGAGGGGCTTCTTGATTCGTCTCCCGCATCTCTTTAACTCGCTCACACACAGCAGCCCTCAGACGGATTTATTTATGCCGTCTCGTACCCTTAGGTCTGACATCACGAAGTTCGCTGATGTTCAGGGTACTTAACCATTTCAGCCATATCGGATTTTTTTTTTGCCATATCGGAATGACAAAATTCCGATATGGTCCGGGGTTTTGTTTTTTTTCTAAAGGGTTGTAATTTTTCTAGTTTTAAGGTACCGGTAGCCTCGTTGTCGATCTTTCGTGTGGCGGATTCGGTTTTAGCCTAACCATACCGAAAGTTGGTCAAAAATTGGTAAGAGTAAAAAGTTTTGTCAAAAAGTGAGTTTTCGTCTTCCCCCTAAAACCTAGGTTGTTTAACTTAGGGGGCTCAAATTTCGGTTACCTCCCTAACGTTTTATCCTGACTTCCCCTGATTCTTCGGATTTAACCTACTTCCTGTTTGAAAATAACGGCCTAGCCCAAAAAAATGATGAGAGGGTAGACGATTCTTCATAGCACCAAAGAGTCTTATGTAAATTCAATCTAAATCGTTAAGGTGCATGTAAGTATTACTTCTTAACTACTGAACTGATTTTCAATCCGTTTAAAAAATCGGACTCCCCTTCCGATTCTACATCCGAATATTAATAGTTTTTGGAGAGAGCAAAAATCATAGGGGGCGCCACAGTCGACTTTTACGCTTTTTGGACATTCTTGTAACTAACGTACGTTTTTTGTTCTTTTATGATTTTACAAATCCGAGATAGCTAAAAGATGCATCTTAAAAAGACGCATCTTTTGGCTATTACGAATTGTTGACAAAAAATTGTAAATTTTTGAAATTTTAAAAATCACTACAAAAGTGAAGTTTTTGGTTTTTAAGTCTTCGGATACGCTGTTTTTGGGAATGTAATACAAAGTAAAAAGAGAATACCTAAGACGGTGCATTTTCACCAACAGAGAAATTGAAAATTGGTTGAGAAGTTTTTGAGATAGGAGGGATCCCATTTTCAAAATGACGCGTTACCAAAATTTTAACAAGTCCATCAATCAAAGATAAAAAACGTAATGTAAGGATTTTTTTCTCTCGATAGAACACCTTAGAATTACCTACATTTTTCATTTTTGGCATTAACTAAAAATCAATGTTTGGGGTGGTATAACTTTTTTTCTTCTTTTTTGGGGATTTAAAACAATATGGTAGATGTCAAATCACACAATTTCAACCCCTTGATTTTTCTTGTATAATTTTTTTCTTCAAAAAAGTTATAGGCTGAAAACTTTTTGGCGGGAAAAAAACACGAAATTTGCAAATTAATGAGAGCAACGTGCTATAACTCAAAAGAAACAGAATTTGATGGCAGGTTTGATTCTGCATTCAAAAAGAAGAAAAGTTGACGAAAAACAAGTTATAAATTTAAAACTGATTTTTTCTCTCTCAAAAAACACAAATCTTTTGTTTTGGAATATTTTCAAAAAACAATATATGAATCAGATGTCAAATTATATGGGAACACTAAATATGTTTTCAAATTTGCAATCGGATGGTAAGTTTTTGACTTATTTAGCTCCAAATGGTAAAAAATGTATATGCGTCAAGCTTTTGATATACATTTTTTGTTTTTGTTTTGAAAAATATTTCCTGTACAACTCAGCGAGCTAAACAAAAATATTTTTTCCCATTTTCTTGTAGCTTTTTCGGTTTTTGAGTAATCACGGTTACCATTTTAAGAAATGTCACATGTCATTTCTTAAACATGTTTCAGTGTATATACTCATATTTTTTTTTAATATTCGACTAATCTGAAAACATAAATTATTTTAAGAACCGGCATGAACGGGGCATCAATTTTCATTTAAGGAGACCTTCTAATCGTTCTTTTTACGAGCTCAGTTTATTTAGAGAGTTTAATTAAAATTTAAGTAGTTTTTCAGCAGTAACTTTACCAATATTAAGTATAAATGGTATTTTTTTTAAACCTAAAAATGCTACTATCATAGCGGTCATGAATATATAAAAACAATTTGTGATCATCTATAGTTCTTCTTAAAAACGCAAAAAAAACATCAAATGTGTTTTGTTTTTTTTAACTTTAAGTTAAATGTTTTTTTTTTAAAAGTTGTGTACACTATTTATAAGCCCTGCAAAAGGGCTACTGGAAAACGAAACGGTTTGGCTTTATAAATTTCATTTTTTGAGTGACAAGTGTTCTAACTTAACTTTTGATTGTACTTAAAGTTAAGCATAAAAAAAATAAGTACATCAGATATTGTAGGTACTTTTATTGGCTATCAAAAATTGAAATCGTTGTGGCTGTGATAATTTTGGTTAAGTTATATGCATTAACATATACGATTATACTGAAGATATGACTAGGGGGACGTCGCTTTTGTGAAACATAAAAGTAACAAGTTTTTTTTGAGTTTTCATAACTAAATATAGTACAACTTGGCAAGTTAAACAAGAATATGTTTTCCATTTTCTTTTAGCTTTCATATTTGTTTTAGTCATAGTGGTTTACATTTAAAGGTTTTAAACCAGTCTTTGCTTAAACATGGTTGAGTGTTTATGCTCCTAGCGTGCCCAATAATTCAGGAATTTTAAAACGAGAATTACTTTTGGAACCGGCAGGAACGAGGCAACATTTTATAAGTAAGGAGATTCCTAAATCTACATTTTTCAAGCTCTGTTAGTTCATTCAGTTTAATTAAAATTTAAGTAGTTTTTTAGCAATAACTTAACAAATATTTAGTATAATTGTTATTTTGAAACCCCCAAAAATGTGCCTTTAAATGGCGGTCACAAATATATAAAACACAAGTTTTGATCATGTATGGTTGTTCTTAAAATTGCAAAAAAACGTACATTTTAAAACCACTTTTTAAGTTTTCCACTTTAAGTTGAGTATTTGTAAAATTATTATTAAATTTATGCAAAATCCCTAGGTTTAGTCTATCTGAAACTGTAAACGGTTTGGCTCTATAAATTTTAGTTTTTGAGTGACAAGCGTTCAAACTCAAATGTATTTTTTTCTTAAAGTTAAGCAATTAAAAAAATTATTACCTCACAGATCGTAGGTACAGTAATTGGCTATTCGAAACTGAAACCGATTTGGTTATATTGATTTTATTTTTTTAAGTTATAGGCATTTCTGTATACCAGTATATTTCCAACATGCCGTAGACACTTTAAGCCTGACTACGGAAAAGGTTCGGAGGCTTTCAGTCTTCTGAGGCTTCTTCGGATCGTAGGTACATCCCTTGGCTATCCAAGACTAAAAACAGTTTGGTTCTATTAATTTTAGTTTTTAAAGTAGAGGCATTCCTATCTACCAGCATATAGCCACCACGCAATAGTGTAGTAATTAAGCCTGACTACCGAACAAAATTCAAACTTTATCGTTTTTTTTAGGTGTTTAATAGGCCCTTAAGGACGGTAAAGATATGCCGCTATAGTAATGACAGTATCAGGGATACAACTGTTCAAAAACAAATTCAGATTTTTGCCGACAGGTGGCAGCACTTAATGTTTTCCTAAAACTCATTAAACAAATACTTAAAATAAAAAATGGTAAAATGGAAAACCTGTTTCAGATAGATAATGAAACAGGCTATCAACTAGTGTTTTCAAATTTTCTCTCAAACTTTAATGTCACCTATAAAAATAAAAATACTGAAAAAAAATCATCTTTTTAAGTTTTGTGCTTAGAAATAGGTATTTGGAAAATTATTGGTTTCTTTATTTAAAAGTGCTGCACCCTATCTATCTAAAACTAGTAACAGTTTGGCTATCAAAATTTTAGTTTTCACCTGACAAGCGTTCTTACGCAAAAATTAATTTACTTAAAGTTAAGCAATTTAAAAATTAAGTACTTCAAATATTTTAGGTACATTCATTAACTATCTAAGAATGAATGTTGTTTGATTCTATTTTTTTGGTTTTTAAGTTATAGGAATTCTCATCTACCAGTATATAGCCACCATGCAATAGACCCATTAAGCCTGACTACCGAACAAAGTTCGGACTCTATCGGTATTTTGAGGTGTTTAATACGCCTTTAAGGACAGTAAAGATATGCTATACTAATGACAATATAAGGAAGAAAACTGTTTACAATTAAATTCAGACTTTTGCCGCCAGGTGGCAGCACTTAATGTTTTCCTAAAACTTATAAAAGAAACACTTAAAAACAAAATTAGTAAAATCGAAAAATTGTTTTGGATAGGCAATAAAACAAGCTATCAACTAGTTTTTTTCAAATTTTTGCTCATCATTTTTTTCACCTATCAAAATATAAATACTGAGAAAAAATAACCATTTTAAGTTGTGTGCTTAAAAATAGGTATTTGGAAAATTATTGGTTTCTTTATTTAAAAGTGCTGCATCTTATCTATTTAAAACTAGTAACGGTTTGGCTCTATACATTTTATTTTTCCCTGACAAGCGTTCTTACGTAAATTTTAATTGTACTTAAATTAAAGTTAAGCAATTTAAAAAATAAGTACATGCAATATTTAAGGTACACTTATTGGCTATCTACGACTGGAATATATTTGGTTGTATTTACTTTGTTTTTTTTATGTTAGAGGAATTCTCATCTACCAGTATATAGCCACCATGCCATAGACCTATTAAGCCTGACTACCGAACAAAGTTCGGACTCTATCGGTATTTTCAAGGTGTTTATTAGGCTTTTAAGGACAGTAAAAATATGCCGTTATACTAATGACAGTATAAGGAAGAAAACTGGTCAAACATTAATTCATATTTTTGCCGCCAGGTGGCAGCACTCAATGTTTCCTTAAAACTATTAAAACAAATACTTAAAATCAAAATTGGTAAAATCACAAACAGTTTATGATAGGCCATAAAACAGGCTATCCATTAGTGTTTTCAAATTTTCGCTCAGAAAATGTTTTTACCTAAAAAAATATAAATACTGAAAAAATCACCTTTTTAAGTTTTGTTCTTAAAAAAAGGTCTTTGGAAAATTATTGGTTTCTTTATTTAAAAGTGCTGCACCTTATCTATCTAAAACTAGTAACGGTTTGGCTCTATATATTTTGGTTTTCATCTGCCTAGCGTTCTTACGCAAATGTTAATTATACTTAAAGTTAAGTAATTTAAAAATCAAGTACATCAAATATTTTAGGTACCTTCATTGGCTATCTTAAACTAAAACCGGTTTGGTTGTATTAAATTTAGTTTTGAAGTTAGACGCATTCCCATCTACAAGTACATAGCCAACTTTGCAATAGACCCTTTAAGCCTGACTACGGAACAAATGTTGGACTCTATCGGTGTTTTGAAGTGTTTAATAGGCCTTTAAGGACAATGTGTATAAGCCACTCCACTAATTAGAGTATAAGGAAGAAAACTGACAAAAAAATCAGATTTTTGCCTCATCTAATAATATATTATTTATATTAGTTTAGCCAAAACCAACTTAAATGACAAAAAAGGTGTCACCAGAATCACATTGGCTTTTTCTAACCAACGCAAATGTCAAAACTTTAAAAATAAAAAACTTTGAAAATGTCGCACATTTTTTTTTTTAAATTGTCATACTTCTTTTTAAAAGCAAAATGTGATAAGAAATATGAATAGAAGAAAATAAATAAAATATGAAGAAAAAAAAAATAAAATTATTTTTGGGGGGTTTTATTTTTATTTTTTTGAAGAAAAAAAATGTTTCCCTTGTAAGATCCAGAAGTTGTCACCTAAATATATTGTTTTTGTAATTTACATTTAGTAACTTTAGGAGTTATAGCTGATCGTTGCGATATGGGGAAAATGGTATACATTTTTGCCATCGGCCGAGCGGCACTCGTAACCCGCCGACCCAGTTACGAACGTGGTTCGGTCGATGTTCGTTGTTTTTCATGTTTTTTTAGTGACAGCGGCTTGTTATAACTCAAAAGAAGCAGAATTTAATTACAAATTCGATTATCCAATGAAAAACAATACAAAGTGAAAAAACAAAAAAGTTATCAAAAACCACTTTTTTCTCAAAAGCAATTTCTTTTGTATTTTTGAAAAACTGGAATACGAATTAGATCACCAATTCGATGGGAAATCGAAATCCGTTTTCAGATTTGAAATCCGGTAGCAATTATAGAAATCCGGTATATATATATATAAATCCGGTAGCACTCAAATATTTTAGGTATCTACATTGGCTATCTAAGACTGAAATCTGTTTGGTTCTATTTATTTTGGTTTTGAAATTAGAGGAATTCTCATCTACCAGTATATAGCCACCATGCAATAGACCCATTAAACCTGATTCAGTCATATTTTAAATATTAAGATTTTGTTTCCTTTAAGGGGAAATAGTTTTTATTTTAAAAAAAACTGCATTCCCACTGTATACATAAAAACGCAATCTCTATCGTATTTTCCCATCATTTTTCAAAAAAAAAAATGTCTTCGATGTCTCGGAATACATGAAGGAGTATAAGGAAGAAAATGTATTTTTGAAAAATTCCGACTTTGAAATTTAGTGAAAGCACTGTCTTCAATTTTCACTAATAGTCGACACAAGCTTGAAATAAAAATTAAAAAAGTCATATTTTTAATATTACGTTTTTTGTTTGCATTAAGGGGAAATCATTTTGGTAAAAAATCAAAAATATGCCCACCGTATAGCACATCAAAAAGCAATCACTATCGCATTTTTCTATCATTTTTCAAAAATGTATTACTGCGATGTCTTGGCCTACATTAAGGAGTATAAGGATGAAAAATGTTTTTTATCCGATTTTGCAATTTGGTGAAAGCACTTGATTCGAATTTCACTAATAAGGGAAAAAAATTGAAATAAAAATTAAGAAAGTCATATTTGTGATATTAAGTTTTTTGTTCCCTATTTGTAACAGGCTCCTGGCTACCCCTATTTGTAACAGGGGGGGCGGATTCCGCCCCCCCCCGGAGATCTCGAGATCTACCCGTCCGATTTTCACAAATGAAACGGTGTTTGGTTCCTCTCAACACGATCTACATTTATAAATAATAAAAATAAAATTTGGGATAGGGGGGCAACAGGGGGGCAAAAACTACAAATTTTAATGGTATTTTTGATCCAACATAGCTTTCATGTTTATCGACCGATTTTAACACAACTAATAGGAATCGATAGAGATTGAATCGGAAATTGATATATGACGGTGATGTTTGAAAATTCAAAAATCATAGGCGTGTGCAGGTCACTCAATATGGGGTGAAGTAAATGCGTAATAAAACCATTTTTTTATGTTTTTATATATAAATGAAATGGTATGTGATTGAGACATTATAAACAGTTATAAATCATATGTTTTGCCATAGGCGGTACCAGGGTAGTGAAAAAGGGGGGTAAAATTGGGAAAAATATTAACCGCAGACAAGTTGCTACCCAGCACTATAAATATGTTACTGATCATGGATAGTTCCTTTTGCATGTTGTACTTCATCATAGGCGTATCCAGGATCCAAACTAGGGCGGCGCAAGACCTTTTGATAAGTATAGTATCCGCTATTATGATACTAACTAGTCAACAGTGACTATTTCACTTACAACTTCAATTAACATTGCTTACCCCCTTTTTACCCTACCTGGACTCGCCTATTATCTTATAATCGTTCGTAGAGTAGCCTGTGGTGCGTGTTTCATCCGAAAACTGCAGTATGTTATGTCATTGTACGCCCATGCCTCTTAGTTTCCTTGCAATAATATGACACCCTTTCTTCAATTCCTGAGCGCGCCTCTGCAAAAAAAAGACTTTATTCCTTTTCTGGTCTCATATGTGCATATATTATTATAAGCTAAACGTATATTGCGCCGTTATCGCTGGCCTATCGTCATCACCATGCCAGTCACCCCCTTTTCATGTTCCTGAACACGCCCCTGAAACTCTATATGTAATAAATTGTGCAGAGCCGAGAAGCCGCGAGTTCGGGGCCGTGCCGGGCTGGGCAGGCCGGGCCCGTAGCGGCGTAGCGTATGTCTATCTCAGGTTAACACAATTATCGTCATCGTGTGCGTTATTTTAACGTGCTTGCTGACTGACAAAAACGGATGGAATAGAATGTCACGATGAACGGGCAATTCCTTAATCGTTCATGTAGTAAGTGGATAGATTCGTAAAGAGGCATACACGAAAGCACAAATCATAGCAATAATAACGGGGGGGGGGGGGAGGACCACCGAAGCTCTTGAAGATGTTTGAAAGAACTGTGGAAGCTACTCTAATATTGGACTATAAACACAGTACTAGGTGAGGCAATTTTATCTGTATAAGCATTAAAAGGACACATTCTGATAAAAGTAACGTAGGTATATTTGTAGACGTTTCCGTAAGGCTTTGTACTTTGCAATCTCGTTTGCCAGAGACGTCGTCATAGTTCCGAACTAGCTCACTCAGAAGAACCACTGCTCGGGGAACGCGACGCCCCCAACTCCGTCCCGTCACCGGCACTGTCGCGTCCCTCCGGTCGCTGCATTTCTGCACTTCACGGACAGCTCGATCGGCACTGTCACTTACACAATGGTGGTTCACACAGCCGTGTTCCGTGGCTGAATTAACAAGCCATTGCACACATCACTGCGATGGCCCCAATCACCGTGCCAGCTCCTCTGGACGCCTCTCACCCCGCCCGCACTCGGCCTGACCGTGCCAGTGCGAAGGTCTAACAGACTCCGTGCTGGTCTGAGAAGGTCCATGCCATGTCTGATGTGACCTTGCGTATTGCCCAGTGGCGCACGCAGGATTCCATTTCGGGGGGGGGGGGGGAGGGGTCAGAGCCCTAAGAGCGGGCCCCCTTGTGTGCGGGCCCCCAACCGTTTTGAGAAAACTTCGCGGATTTCGGTCACTTGATTTTGAGCGGGCCCCCTACAGCATGGGATCTGAGACATGATAATTGTCTTGTCAATGTCATGTAAGGTGACTGCGTGTGCTACTGATGTGCGAATTTTAGGTGTATGTGCTACTGATGTGCGGTACAACTGTCGAGAGTTGACGAAATGAGGTCAATGACAACACGCAGTAGTGGTGACTGGTGAACCGATACGATATTTTCGTAACAGGTATGTACACGATCAGTTGGCGCGATACATGGCTGATTTTTACAACATACAGCATCGCAACAAATGTGGAGACGGTCTTGCGCATGACTTGGGAAGGCATAATTCCAACGGCTCCAGGGCCTGGTGTCAACCAGTTGCTGCATAACCTGTCTGGAAGCTGCGCACAGGCTTTCTGGAGTTTGGTCAAAATGAGAGAAGCACGAGGAGCAGATCGCTTCAAAATAATTAAAACGTCGTAATAACTAGTTTTTTCGGGAGATCTGCTACCCATTGTCTTTGGTGGGCTTGGATACTCAAAATCATCGGTCCCTAGGTGCATCCCTAGCAGGGGCGGATCCAGGGGGTGGCCGCAGCGGTCGCGGCCACCCCCCCTGCCAGAAGGGCGCCCCACGGGCTGTCCGTCGCTGGGCGCCGCCAGGCGCCCGGCGATGGATTAAGGCATTCACATACAGCGAAAAGACGTACTATATTTCATGTGTGCTGCTTGTTTTAATGTCTCCCGTTCGCTCCAGCTGCGGCGTAACGAACATTGCTATCATGGCGCCCCTGGATTTTTGGAAGGCGCCTCTAAATTGGCCTGCGGCCACCCCTCCTAAAATATCCTGGATCCGCCCTTGATCCCTAGTATTGACGATGAAACGTAATTCATGTGCCAAATAGCGAAGCATTTTATTTCATCAGTGAAGTTGAGCGTTACAATATTATTTGACTTCGCCCACAGATGTTTGAGATGTTTATGCGCAAATTGTAGTGTAGATAGAAACCGCGTTTACACGGGACTTTATATTCTCTAGGCATTTTTTTTTTTTTAATAAATAAATTTAGTCCGAATGTTTTGTATGGATGGATTTCCGAGGTCAGGACACACGCTAAGCAGAGCTTGTTGCGCAGGTCCTGACCTCACCACCCGATCGCGCAATTCCTGTTGGCCGGCAGAATTTAGAGACGAAAGTTTAACGTGCCCGACATACCAGGACACGGTCCGCCCCGCTCACTGACGTCACCTGACCTTGAGTGCGACCTCTGCCACCGGCCGCAGGCCATCCCAGTCGGGAGCAAACAGCGAGCGCCGAAGCGACTCGAACCCGGGCTGCCACACCGGGATAGGTCAGAAGTCCAGCGCTCTCCCACTGAGCTACAGGGGCGGACTTAATTAGCTCCAAGGCATGAATTAATTATCTCTTCGGAAATTGAGGCAATTTGAGAAATTGGGCCAAATTATGACCTTTTTTCCTTTCTAACCTCCCAGATTCATGTCCTCTACAGGTTTAAAAGCCCCAGCAATTGGACGTCAAAGTGCCGTATAAACTACGCTAGGCTACGTTCGCGAACGGAATAGGAATTAACCCTGGAGGCGCGGGGGGGGGGACATTTTTTGCCCCACCCCCTTAGTTTTTCCGCCATAATCAGAAAACGCATAGAGATATCGACTTGAAACTTTCAGCAACTTGAAATGAATAGCTAAGCCACGTTTGGGCAAAAATTGGGTCCCGGCCAGGTCAGGTCAGGTCAAATGACATGACCACCAAACAACTTATAGGTAGCACCACCAGCACAGTGGTTAATCGAGCGACATGAAACTCATGGCACGTCATGAAGTCATTAGGGACTACAATATCTCGGATTTCCTATATTGGTGACCTAAGGTCAAGTTATAAAATCGTGACCTTTTCAATTTAACCCTAGGGGAAAAGCGTATATTTCTCAGTTGTAAAGGGATAAATTTAGTTCATGTTTGCTGTAGCCACTAGTTTTGGCCAGATGACCGGTCCCCATATCACGCCTCTGCCAGCACCGGGGCCTTGATCGCGCCCCTACCAGGAACGGGCCCCTACCAGTAGCGGGCCCGTATCAATAATTTGCAAGGAGTGGGCCCTGTTGTGATCGGGCCCTGTTGTGATCGGGCCCTCGTCCTGACCAGACCCCATATCACGCCTTTGCCAGCAACGGGCCCCTGCCTCGATCGGACCTGACCAAGACTGGACCCCTACCAGAAACGGGCCAATATCAAGAATATACAAGGACCGGGCCTTGGTTTTAACCGGTCCCCATGTCACGTCTTTGTTAGCACCGGGCCCCTGCCTCGATCAGGCCTGACCAAACCGGGCCCCTACCAGGAACAAGCCCGTGTCACCAGAACGTGACCGTATCAATAATTTGCAAGGACCAGGCCCTGTTGAGACGGCCGACGGGGCCCTCGTCCTGGCCGGGCCCCATATCACGCCTTTGTTAGCACCGGGCCCCTGCCTCGAACGGGCCTGACCAAACCGGGCCCCTACCAGAAACGGGCCCGTATCAAAAATCTACAAGGACCGGACACTGTTGTGACCGGGCTCTCGTCCTGACCGGCCCCCATATCACGCCTTTGCTAGCACCGAGCCCCTGCCTCGATCGGGCCTGACCAAGACCGGGCCCCTACCAGTAACGGGCCCGTATTAATAATTTGCAAGGACCGGGCCCTGTTGTGACCGGGTCCTCGACCTGACAGGGCCCCTACCAGGAACGGGCCCGTATTAATAATTTGCAATGACCGGGCCCTGTTGTGACCGGGCCCTCGACCTGACCGGGCCCCATATCACGCCTCTGCCAGCACCGTGTCCTGTCTTGATGGGGCCCCTACCAGGAACGGGCCCCTATCAGGAAGGGTCCGTATCAAATAATTTGCAAGGAGCGGGCTCTGTTGTGTCCGGGCCCCATATCACGCCTTTCCCAGCACCGGGCCCCTGCCTCGATCGGACCTGACCAAGACCGGGCCCCTACCAGAAAGGGTCCCGTATCAAGAATATGCAAGGACCGGGCCCTGTTGTGACCGGGCCCTTGTCCTGACCGGGCCCCATGCCACGCCTTTGCCAGCACCGGCCCCTGCCGCGATCGGGCCTGACCAAAAGCGGGCCCCTGCCAGAAACGGGCCCGCATCAAGAATATGCAAGGACCGGGCCCTCGTCCTGACCGGGCCCCATATCACGCATTTGCCAGCACCGGAACTCTGCCTAGATCAGGCCTTACCAAGACCGGGCCCCTGCCAGAATACGGGTCCTTTTGATGCGGGCCCCCTCAAAAATGTCGGGGGGGGGGGGGGGGGGTCAGCTGACCCCTTTGCCCCCCCCCCCTGCGTGCGCCACTGGTATTGCCCTACTAACCGGTTTTCTTATATGAAATTATACCTTTCGGCCGGTCCCACTTGAGATGTTATGGGGAGCAAAATCGTCAAAAAAGCAAAAGCGGCTGCCTCCGCTTCCACCGCCCCTGGGTTCGATCTACCACACCTAACCACCTGAACCCAAAGACTCAAAACCCAAAGCTATGAACTACATGGATTTCCCCGGCTCTGGATCCAGTTAGCTTAATACACGTGATACGGTGGGTCTATTTTGCCTCCCCCTTTTTACTTAGCAATATTTCGTTGACACCTGGCGGCGCCGACTAGGTGTGGCCAGTATCGTTACCAAACTTTCAGTACCCCTCTCAGACCAACCGAGGGCCCTCTCGGGCCGCCGTAGGACACTCTGAAGTATGAAAGAGGACCTCCAGATGCCCTCGGCCCTCGCAGGTTCAACATAAGCCTTCTCAGACCGACCCGAGGCCCCTCTCAAACGGACCAAGGGACCTCTAAGACCGACATAAGGCGCTCTTAGATTTGGAAAATACCGTCTCGGATCAGCCGCAGGCTCTCAGAATAGCTAAGGCCCTCCTAGACTGGCCCAGGGCCTCTCAAACCGGCCTACGCAGCTCTCAGGCTGCCTATAAAATGCCCTCTTACACAAGCCGAGGGCCTTCTTAGGTCGGTCAAGTTCTCTTGTGACCCATCTGGGACCTCTTTGACCATGCTCTCAGGTAGGTCTGTGAAATGCCTTCTCAGACCGGCCCGAGGACATATGACCGGTCACTGAGGGTAGGCACGTAGCCAGGATTTCGTTCAGGGGGGGGGGGCGCCTAGAAAGGGCCCCTTCCCGAGCGTTGACACCCCCCCAAAAAAAAATGGATGAAAAGGCACGTTAAAAGGATAGAAAATACAGTATGACAGGTATGGCATGGCCTATACCAATTTTTAGGAGCTGGAGTTAGCAAACTGCCATATCAACTGCCATATCAACTTTGGAACCAGAGACACCAATTTGAAATCAGCTATACCAACTTGGAATATGTTTTAAGCTCAAGACTTGTAACTCTTAAACAAATTGCGCCGCGGAGCGGCGCGAAATTTTTTAGTCTTATGCCCTGGATATGCTTCATCATCAATGCGTCGCATTGCGTATGGTGCGGACCTCTAAAAATGCTATATTCTGTGTTAAAAAGTGCGGTAAAAAAAAATGTTAAAGTGAACTATTTTGCCCAATTATATAGGAAAGTAGCAACATAACACATAAATGCGGCGAGAAACGGGCCCATTTTTTCCTAACCCGCATATAATTGAATTTGTAGTTAAAGGGATTATGCGGGTTTCCGTCCTGAAAGTAAATGCACTCTTTTGCAGTTGTATGAGCTTTAAACACGTTTAAGACATATAACAGGGACCTCAATGCTCATTTGGTCCATTATTTCAGCAATTATCAGCGTTAAAACTTGGGCGTTTTTCGAGACTAGTATCAGATAACGAGTACTTGATCGGCACTACTGTCCACCACTTTTATCTTAGGATCAATTTTAGAGTTTTGAATTATCTGCAAGTCCTACACTGAATCACAAAATTATTATGCAATTCAAAACTGACGGGACTTTGTATTACTACACACTGTTCGTTGAGGTTTTGTGTTGTTGTGGTTTTCTTATCTCCGGCCTTTAGCGTTGAGAATTTGGTGGTGGCGTATTAATTTGTTGGCATGAAAATTCATGAAAAATATAGAATTTGATGGGGAAACTAGGTAACTGCTGGTGTCGTTGGAACATAAGAAGTTTATTTTCTTTCAAATATTGCTTATTTTACCGGAAATATGCCATAAGTGAGGTGTTTTTATTAACATAAAAGAGATGACTGGCTCTGCCTCAGCCGGTCCTGCAGAAAATACGCGGTGGCATCACCGCGCACTTTGGAATGTCCTTACGTGCAGAAGAGGTCATTTCCAGAAAAATGCGGATACCGTGGGACTTCTACCACCTTTATAAGTACGTTTTACTATGTAACTCAATTATTCTGGGGAAAACCCGTATAATCCCTTTAACCCGCGCGGCGCTGGGGGGTAAATTTTACCCCCCCTCCCGGGTTTTCGCTATAGATTCAAAACTACACTAGATATCGACGCGAAACTTTCAGTACCTTATCTGGCATCGATTTGACGTCTTCAGATAAATTTTGGAGAAAATCGGTCGAGAAGTTTTTGCGAAAATAGCGTTTTAGTGACGTCATGTAACGCCATTTTCGGTCCAAAATGGACGAAACTTTGATCGATGATAGAACAGCGAGTATTGAAGCAAATTGCAAACAAAGCACGTCAAAAGGAAGGAAATGACATTCTCTACAAGATGGCTATCTCGGATTTGCACAATTTTGATTTTCTGATCCCCAAAATGCAAAAATAGTTTTTATTTTTTTCAAAGTTTACAAAATCCAAAATTGTAAGAATTTTCAAAAAACCGGAAGATATGTCAGATAACCATCTCTAATGAGTGACTATTCCAAATTTCAAACAAATATCTATATTTTTGACCCCCAAATGACACTAATAAGTGTTCAATGTGATGGACGCATTTTACAAAATCGCAAATTTTGACATTTCTAGACATCGTACACAAAAACAAATTGCACCATTGGATTGCTGTGGCAAAACTGAACCGTAAACATGTGTCGGTTATTGCAAATTTTGGATTTCAAAATTTGACCTTTTTTGCCTGATCTTGACCTGACCTTGAGGTCAAATGTCACAATAACCATTATTTTTGGATTCTACGTCTGAAATAACCCATGAGACATGTGTCACATGGGTTTCATATTACTTTTTCACAGTGTGACCTTTTGTGACCTGACTTTGACCTTGACCTGTACTTAGTATGATATGCATACTCAAGCATTACCCTCTCCTTATATTTAGAAGTGTTTTGGCAGAGTTTCGGCGCGCTGCTGTTGATAGTCCGGTCTCTGCAGCCAATAATCTCGAAAACAGGTGGTTTTGACCTTTGACCTGACCCTGACCTGATGTGACCTTTTAAATAAAATTTTAAGAATTACTTAGAATCTTCCCATCGAGAGCTTCCGATCGCCGCCTTGCGCGTCTCGCTGCGATTATTGGTTCGGGAGATAAGAGGGGGGGGGGGGGTAAAATTTACCCCCCAGCGCGGCGCGTTCGGATGGAGACCCCAGCGCCGCGCGGGTTAAGTTGCGCCGCGGAGCAGCGCGAAAATTTTGAGTTTTATTCCCTGGACAACTGTATTCTTACTGTTGAAAGGCCCAAGGTCCCTTCAGATCGTCTAGGGGCCCCTTTGACCTTTTCAACGCCCTTGAGACCTATTCAGGGACTCATCTGGGATCCGCGAAGCAAAACGACATGATGTGGAGTGGGTGATATATATAATACAAAGAGGGCTTACTCTACAGG
Source organism: Chirona hameri (assembly GCA_036785665.1). Lineage (NCBI taxonomy): Eukaryota > Metazoa > Arthropoda > Thecostraca > Balanomorpha > Balanidae > Chirona > Chirona hameri. Next base: position 19,056 of record JAXIVJ010001383.1, read on the forward strand.
AAAAATTGAAATAGGAGCATTCGGATATATTGTAGCACCCTGACGAAGGGTGTTGCAATATACCCGAAAGCTCCGCTTTTAATATTTGTATTGTGGAGTAAGTCCTCTTTGTATTTAATCTTCATCTGGGATATATACGTACTTATCTGGGATCTCCCGGTCTCACCAGGGACTCCTCTGACCTTCCAAGAAGCCCCTCTTGTGTGTCAAGGGGCCCATTCGGCCTGTTCAGAGGTCCTTCCGACCTGGCCAGGGACTGCACTGGCTGCTTTGTCGCCCTGCCGACATGCTCAGGGGCAGGGGCGGCGGATTGCGGGGCGCAGGGTACCCCAAATTCCCCCCCCCCCCCCGTTGAAAATCCTGGGGGGGCACATATTAAGCTGGCTAAAAGCGGGAGGGGGGGGGGGGGGGCAAAATGACCCTTATGCCCCCAGGATTTTCGACTGGGGGGCATTTTGGGTACCTTGCCACCCGTAATCCGCCGCGCCTGCTCAGGGGCCCCTCCGACCTGCCCAGGGGCCCCTCCAATCTGGCTAGGAACTGATCCGGCATGCTCAAGGAGCCTTCCGACCGGCCCAGGGACCCCTTCGGTCTAGCCAGGGGCCCCTCTGACTTGCCCAGGAGCCCCTCCGATCTGTCCAGCGACTCTTCTGATCGGACTGCGCTGGCTGCTTTGTCGCCCTGCCGACATGCTGAATGTGCCCTCCGACCTGTCCTGGGGCCCCTCCGTGCTGGCCAGGGGCCAATTCGGCATGTTCAGGGGCCCTTCTTACCCGCCCAGGAGTCCTTTCGGTCTGGTCAGGGGCCCCTCCGATCTTTACAGGGGCCCTTTTAACTTTCCGGGAGTCCTCTGGTCTCTCCAGGGGCCCTCTAGCCTTCTAAGGGGCCCTTCCGACCTGGCAAAGGACTGCGCTGGCTGCTTTGTCGCCTTGCGACATGCTCCGAGTGCCCTCCGACCTGCCCTCGGGACCCTTCGTGATGACTAGGGGCCCATTCGGCATGTTCAGGGGGCCTTCTGACCCACCTATGGGCCCTTTCGGTCTGGTCAGGGGCCCCTCTGACCTGCACAAGGGCCCTTTTAACTTCCCATGGGCCCTCCAAACTGCTCAGGGGCCCTCCAACCTTCTCAGGGGCCCGTATGACCTGGCAAGGGCCGCTTTGTCGCCCTGCCGACATGCTCAGGGGCCTCTCGACCTGCCCAGGGGCCCCTCTGTGCTGGCTAGGGGCCCATTCGACGTGTTCAGGGGGCCCATTCGACGTGCTCAGGGGGCCCTATTACCCGTTCAGGAGCTCTTTCGGTCTTGCCAGGGCCCCTCTGACATGCACAGGTCTCTTTTGAACGTCCAAGGGGCCCTGTTGGTCTTTCAGAGGGCCCTGGTGGCCCTAAAGGGCCTCTGAAGTCCTCTAAACTATCTAAAAACCACGCTTCGCGTGGTAAAGAGCCTATGATACCGCGCTTCGCGCGGTCTCATCGGCCCTTTTCGGCGCGCAGGGCCCTCCTGGCCTCCAAGGAGGGCCCTGCGCGCATATACATACATATACATACATGTATACCTACATATACATGTATGTATATGTAGGTATGTATGTATGTATGTATGTAGGCATGTATGTAGGTATGTATGTAGGTATGTATGTAGGTATGTATGTAGGCATGTATGTAGGTATGTATGTAGGTATGTATGTAGGTATGTATGTAGGTATGTATGTAGGTATGTATGTAGGTATGTATGTAGGTATGTATGTAGGTATGTATGTAGGTATGTATGTAGGTATGTATGTAGGTATGTATGTAGGTATATATGTAGGCATGTATGTAGGTATGTATGTAGGTATGTATGTAGGTATGTATGTAGGTATGTATGTAGGTATGTATGTAGGTATGTATGTAGGTATGCATGTAGGTATGTATGTAGGTATGTATGTAGGTATGTATGTAGGTATGTATGTAGGTATGTATGTAGGTATGTATGTAGGTATGTATATAGGTATGTATGTAGGTATGTATGTAGGTATGTATGTAGGTATGTATGTAGGTATGTATTTAGGTATGTATGTAGGTATGTATGTAGGTATGTATGTAGGTATGTATGTAGGTATGTATGTAGGTATGTATGTAGGTATGTATGTAGGTATGTATGTAGGTATGTATGTAGGTATGTATGTAGGTATGTATGCAGGTATGTATGTAGGTATGTACGTAGGTATGTATGTAGGTATGTATGTAGGTATGTATGTAGGTATGTATGCAGGTATGTATGTAGGTATGCATGTAGGTATGCATGTAGGTATGTATGTAGGTATGTATGTAGGTATGTATGTAGGTATGTATGTAGGTATGCATGTAGGCATGTATGTAGGCATGTATGTAGGCATGTATGTAGGCATGTATGTATGTATGTATGTATGTATGTATGTATGTATGTATGTATGTATGTATGTATGTATGTATGTATGTATGTATGTATGTATGTATGTATGTATGTATGTATGTATGTATGTATGTATGTATGTATGTATGTATGTATGTATGTATGTATGTATGTATGTATGTATGTATGTAAGTATGTATGTATGTATGTATGTATGTATGTATGTATGTATGTATGTATGTATGTATGTATGTATGTATGTATGTATGTATGTATGTATGTATGTATGTATGTATGTATGTATGTATGTATGTATGTATGTATGTATGTATGTATGTATGTATGTATGTATGTATGTATGTATGTATGTATGTATGTATGTATGTATGTATGTATGTATGTATGTATGTATGTATGTATGTATGTATGTATGTATGTATGTATGTATGTATGTATGTATGTATGTATGTATGTATGTATGTATGTATGTATGTATGTATGTATGTATGTATGTATGTATGTATGTATGTATGTATGTATGTATGTATGTATGTATGTATGTATGTATGTATGTATGTATGTATGTATGTATGTATGTATGTGTGTATGTATGTATGTATGTAGGTATGTATGTAGGTATGTATGTATGTATGTAGGTATGTATGTAGGTATGTATGTAGGTATGTATGTAGGTATGTATGTAGGTATGTATGTATGTAGGTATGTATGTAGGTATGTATGTATGTAGGTATGTATGTAGGTATGCATTTAGGTATGTATGTATGTAGGTATGTAGGTATGTAGGTATGTAGGTATATAGGTATGTATGTAGGTATATATGTATGTATGTAGGTATGTATGTATGCAGGTATGTAGGTATGTATGTATGTAGGTATGTATGTAGGTATGTATGTAGGTATGTATGTAGGCATGTATGTAGGTATGTATGTAGGTATGTATGTAGGTATGTATGTAGGTATGTATGAAGGTATGTATGTAGGTATGTATGTAGGTATGTATGTATGTATGTATGTAGGTATGAAATGTAGGCATGAAATGTAGGCATGTATGTAGGCATGTATGTAGGCATGTATGTAGGTATGTATGTAGGTATGTATGTAGGTATGTATGTAGGTATGTATGTAGGTATGTATGTAGGTATGTATGTAGGTATGTATGTAGGTATGTATATAGGTATGTATGTAGGTATGTATGTAGGTATGTATGTAGGTATGTATGTAGGTATGTATGTAGGTATGTATGTAGGTATGTATGTAGGTATGTATGTAGGTATGTATGTAGGTATGTATGTAGGTATGTATGTAGGTATGTATGTAGGTATGTATGTAGGTATGTATGTAGGTATGTATGTAGGTATGTATGTAGGTATGTATGTAGGTATGTATGTAGGTATGTATGTAGGTATGTATGTAGGTATGTATGTAGGTATGTATGTAGGTATGTATGTAGGTATGTATGTAGGTATGTATGTAGGTATGTATGTAGGTATGTATGTAGGTATGTATGTAGGTATGTATGTAGGTATGTATGTAGGTATGTATGTAGGTATGTATGTAGGTATGTATGTAGGTATGTATGTAGGTATGTATGTAGGTATGTATGTAGGTATGTATGTAGGTATGTATGTAGGTATGTATGTAGGTATGTATGTAGGTATGTATGTAGGTATGTATGTAGGTATGTATGTAGGTATGTATGTAGGTATGTATGTAGGTATGTATGTAGGTATGTATGTAGGTATGTATGTAGGTATGTATGTAGGTATGTATGTAGGTATGTATGTAGGTATGTATGTAGGTATGTATGTAGGTATGTATGTAGGTATGTATGTAGGTATGTATGTAGGTATGTATGTAGGTATGTATGTAGGTATGTATGTAGGTATGTATGTAGGTATGTATGTAGGTATGTATGTAGGTATGTATGTAGGTATGTATGTAGGTATGTATGTAGGTATGTATGTAGGTATGTATGTAGGTATGTATGTAGGTATGTATGTAGGTATGTATGTAGGTATGTATGTAGGTATGTATGTAGGTATGTATGTAGGTATGTATGTAGGTATGTATGTAGGTATGTATGTAGGTATGTATGTAGGTATGTATGTAGGTATGTATGTAGGTATGTATGTAGGTATGTATGTAGGTATGTATGTAGGTATGTATGTAGGTATGTATGTAGGTATGTATGTAGGTATGTATGTAGGTATGTATGTAGGTATGTATGTAGGTATGTATGTAGGTATGTATGTAGGTATGTATGTAGGTATGTATGTAGGTATGTATGTAGGTATGTATGTAGGTATGTATGTAGGTATGTATGTAGGTATGTATGTAGGTATGTATGTAGGTATGTATGTAGGTATGTATGTAGGTATGTATGTAGGTATGTATGTAGGTATGTATGTAGGTATGTATGTAGGTATGTATGTAGGTATGTATGTAGGTATGTATGTAGGTATGTATGTAGGTATGTATGTAGGTATGTATGTAGGTATGTATGTAGGTATGTATGTAGGTATGTATGTAGGTATGTATGTAGGTATGTATGTAGGTATGTATGTAGGTATGTATGTAGGTATGTATGTAGGTATGTATGTAGGTATGTATGTAGGTATGTATGTAGGTATGTATGTAGGTATGTATGTAGGTATGTATGTAGGTATGTATGTAGGTATGTATGTAGGTATGTATGTAGGTATGTATGTAGGTATGTATGTAGGTATGTATGTAGGTATGTATGTAGGTATGTATGTAGGTATGTATGTAGGTATGTATGTAGGTATGTATGTAGGTATGTATGTAGGTATGTATGTAGTATGTATGTAGGTATGTATGTAGGTATGTATGTAGGTATGTATGTAGGTATGTATGTAGGTATGTATGTAGGTATGTATGTAGGTATGTATGTAGGTATGTATGTAGGTATGTATGTAGGTATGTATGTAGGTATGTATGTAGGTATGTATGTAGGTATGTATGTAGGTATGTATGTAGGTATGTATGTAGGTATGTATGTAGGTATGTATGTAGGTATGTATGTAGGTATGTATGTAGGTATGTATGTAGGTATGTATGTAGGTATGTATGTAGGTATGTATGTAGGTATGTATGTAGGTATGTATGTAGGTATGTATGTAGGTATGTATGTAGGTATGTATGTATGTAGGTATGTATGTATGTAGGTATGTATGTAGGTATGTATGTAGGTATGTATGTAGGTATGTATGTAGGTATGTATGTAGGTATGTATGTAGGTATTTATGTAGGTATGTATGTAGGTATGTATGTAGGTATGTATGTAGGTATGTATGTAGGTATGTATGTAGGTATGTATGTAGGTATGTATGTAGGTATGTATGTAGGTATGTATGTAGGTATGTATGTAGGTATGTATGTAGGTATGTATGTAGGTATGTATGTAGGTATGTATGTAGGTATGTATGTAGGTATGTATGTATGTATGTAGGTATGTATGTAGGTATGTATGTAGGTATGTATGTAGGTATGTATGTAGGTATGTATGTATGTAGATATGTATGTAGGTATGTATGTAGGTATGTATGTAGGTATGTAGGTATGTAGGTATGTAGGCATGTATGTAGGCATGTATGTAGATATGTATGTATGTATGTATGTAGGTGTGTAGGTGTGTAGGTATGTATGTATGTAGGTATGTATGTAGGTATGTATGTAGGTATGTATGTAGGTATGTATATAGGTATGTATATAGGTATGTATGTAGGTATGTATGTAGGTATGTATGTATGTAGGTATGTATGTAGGTATGTATGTAGGTATGTATGTAGGTATGTATGTAGGTATGTATGTAGGTATCTATGTAGGTATGTATGTAGGTATGTATGTAGGTATGTATGTAGGTATGTATGTAGGTATGTATGTAGGTATGTATGTAGGTATGTATGTAGGTATGTATGTAGGTATGTATGTAGGTATGTATGTAGGTATGTGTGTAGGTATGTATGTAGGTATGTATGTAGATATGTATGTAGGTATGTATGTAGGTATGTATGTAGGTATGTATGTAGGTATGTATGTAGGTATGTATGTAGGTATGTATGTAGGTATGTATGTAGGTATGTATGTAGGTATGTATGTAGGTATGTATGTAGGTATGTATGTAGGCATGTAGGTAGGTATGTAGGTAGGTATGTAGGTAGGTATGTAGGTAGGTATGTAGGTAGGTATGTAGGTAGGTATGTAGGTAGGTATGTAGGTAGGTATGTAGGTATGTATGTAGGTAGGTATGTATGTAGGTAGGTATGTATGTAGGTATGTATGCAGGTATGTATGCAGGTATGTATGCAGGTATGTATGCAGGTATGTATGTAGGTATGTATGTAGGTATGTATGTAGGTATGTATGTAGGTATGTATGTAGGTATGTATGTAGGTATGTATGCAGGTATGTATGTAGGTATGTATGTAGGTATGTATGTAGGTATGTATGTAGGTATGTATGTAGGTATGTATGTAGGTATGTATGTAGGTATGTATGTAGGTATGTATGTAGGTATGTATGTAGGTATGTATGTAGGTATGTATGTAGGTATGTATGTAGGTATGTATGTAGGTATGTATGTAGGTATGTATGTAGGTATGTATGTAGGTATGTATGCAGGTATGTATGCAGGTATGTATGTAGGTATGTATGTAGGTATGTATGTAGGTATGTATGTAGGTATGTATGTAGGTATGTATGTAGGTATGTATGTAGGTATGTATGTAGGTATGTATGTAGGTATGTATGTAGGTATGTATGTAGGTATGTATGTAGGTATGTATGTAGGTATGTATGTAGGTATGTATGTAGGTATGTATGTAGGTATGTATGTAGGTATGTATGTAGGTATGTATGTAGGTATGTATGTAGGTATGTATGTAGGTATGTATGTAGGTATGTATGTAGGTATGTATGTAGGTATGTATGTAGGTATGTATGTAGGTATGTATGTAGGTATGTATGTAGGTATGTATGTAGGTATGTATGTAGGTATGTATGTAGGTATGTATGTAGGTATGTATGTAGGTATGTATGTAGGTATGTATGTAGGTATGTATGTAGGTATGTATGTAGGTATGTATGTAGGTATGTATGTAGGTATGTATGTAGGTATGTATGTAGGTATGTATGTAGGTATGTATGTAGGTATGTATGTAGGTATGTATGTAGGTATGTATGTAGGTATGTATGTAGGTATGTATGTAGGCGTGTATGTAGGCGTGTATGTAGGCATGTATGTAGGCATGTATGTAGGCATGTATGTAGGCATGTATGTAGGCATGTATGTAGGCATGTATGTAGGTATGTATGTAGGTATGTGTGTAGGTATGTATGTAGGTATGTATGTAGGTATGTATGTAGGTATGTATGTAGGTATGTATGTAGGTATGTATGTAGGTATGTATGTAGGCATCTATATAGGCATGTATGTAGGCATGTATGTAGGTATGTATGTAGGTATGTATGTAGGTATGTATGTAGGTATGTATGTATGTAGGTATGTATGTAGGTATGTATGTAGGTATGTATGTAGGTATGTATGTAGGCATGTATGTAGGCATGTATGTAGGCATGTATGTAGGCATGTATGTAGGCATGTATGTAGGTATGTATGTATGTATGTAGGTATGTATGTAGGTATGTTGTGGGCCCGCACATATTACATGTTATTAACAGCTGTATCGCAAACTGTGCACTACCCCCAGCCTGGAGAACGGCCACGGTAATCCCACTGCACAGGGGAGGGGATGCCACCGATCCCAATAATTACCGGCCCGTCTCGATACTGCAGCGGTGCTACTGCACGCTTATCGCTCTGGCCAGGATGCAGCGCCGTGTACCGCGCGATGTGAAGAAGCTGCTGGTGGAGGCACTAGTATTCCCCTATATACGCTACTGTTTGGCTGTGTGGGGCGGATGCACGTCTACCCAACTAAAACGCATTCAGAAGTGTGTCAACTTCGGTGCCCGAATTGTTATGGACCTTGCGTACCGAGATCGAGTATCAGCGGCCCTAAAAGAGCTCTGTTGGCTCAGAATAGAAACGCTTATAGCCGAGCACGACTTGCATATTATGTACAAGCTCATCCATGACGCAGACGCACCAGTGTCAATCCGCCGACTCCTGGCCGACCGCTCCGAGGTATCTTGTCGCACCACTCGAGCGACACAAAACCGAGAGCTGGAAGTTGCCCGAGTCAGAACGGAGTTTGCGCGGCGCTCCTTTCTGTGTCGTGCGACGCGGGCATGGAATCAGCTGCCGATGACTGTCAGGTGTTCTCCAAGTTTTATAATTTTTAAAGCGAACGTAGGTGAAGTCATGTAATTTAACTTTGAAATGAGTATGATATGCGATGAGTATGTTTTAATGCAGTGTTTTTACTGAGCTGTAAATGACGTGGATTACTGAAAAACCATGCAATGGATGTATCCGAAATATATGATGATGATGATGATGATATGTATGTAGGTATGTAGGTATGTATGTAGGTATGTATGTAGGTATGTATGTAGGTATGTATGTAGGTATGTATGTAGGTATGTATGTAGGTATGTATGTAGGTATGTATGTAGGTATGTAGGTAGGTATGTATGTAGGTATGTATGTAGGTATGTATGTAGGTATGTATGTAGGTATGTATGTAGGTATGCATTTAGGTATGTATGTAGGTATGTATGTAGGTATGTATGTAGGTATGTAGGTATGTAGGTATGTAGGTATATAGGTATGTATGTAGGTATATATATATATATATATATGTATGTAGGTATATATGTATGTATGTAGGTATGTATGTATGCAGGTATGTAGGTATGTATGTAGGTATGTATGTAGGTATGTATGTAGGTATGTATGTAGGTATGTATGTAGGTATGTAGGTAGGTATGTATGTATGTATGTATGTATGTATGTATGTATGTAGGTATGTATGTAGGTATGTATGTAGGTATGTATGTAGGTATGTATGTATGTAGGTAGGTGTGTATGTAGGTATGTATGTAGGTATGTATGTATGTAGGTAGGTGTGTATGTAGGAATGTATGTAGGTATGTATGTAGGTATGTATGTAGGTATGTATGTAGGTATGTATGTAGGTATGTATGTAGGTATGTATGTAGGTATGTATGCAGGTATGTATGCAGGTATGTATGCAGGTATGTATGTAGGTATGTATGTAGGTATGTATGTAGGTATGTATGTAGGTATGTATGTAGGTATGTATGTAGGTATGTATGTAGGTATGTATGTAGGTATGTATGTAGGTATGTATGTAGGTATGTATGTAGGTATGTATGTAGGTATGTATGTAGGTATGTATGTAGGTATGTATGTAGGTATGTATGTAGGTATGTATGTAGGTATGTATGTAGGTATGTATGTAGGTATGTATGTAGGTATGTATGTGGGTATGTATGTAGGTATGTATGTAGGCATGTATGTAGGCATGTATGTAGGCATGTATTTAGGTATGTATGTAGGTATGTATGTAGGTATGTATGTAGGTAGGTATGTATGTAGGTATGTATGTAGGTATGTATGTAGGTATGTATGTAGGTATGTATGTAGGTATGTATGTAGGTATGTATGTAGGTATGTATGTAGGTATGCATGTAGGTATGTAGGTATGTATGTAGGTATGTATGTAGGTATGTATGTAGGTATGTATGTAGGTATGTATGTAGGTATGTATGTAGGTATGTATGTAGGTATGTATGTAGGTATGTATGTAGGTATGTATGTAGGTATGTATGTAGGTATGTATGTAGGTATGTATGTAGGTATGTATGTAGGTATGTATGTAGGTATGTATGTAGGTGTGTATGTAGGTATGTATGTAGGTAGGTATGTAGGTAGGTAGGTATGTAGGTAGGTATGTAGGTATGTATGTAGGCATGTATGTAGGTATGTATGTAGGTATGTATGTAGGTATGTATGTAGGTATGTATGTATGTAGGTATGTATGTAGGTATGTATGTAGGTATGTATGTAGGTATGTATGTAGGTATGTATGTAGGTATGTATGTAGGTATGTATGTAGGTATGTATGTAGGTATGTATGTAGGTATGTATGTAGGTATGTATGTAGGTATGTATGTAGGTATGTATGTAGGTATGTATGTAGGTATGTATGTAGGTATGTATGTAGGTATGTATGTAGGTATGTATGTAGGTATGTGTGTAGGTATGTATGTAGGTATGTATGTAGGTATGTATGTAGGTATGTATGTAGGTATGTATGTAGGCATGTATGTAGGTATGTATGTAGGTATGTATGTATGTATGTAGGTAGGTATGTATGTAGGTATGTATGTAGGTATGTATGTAGGTATGTATGTAGGTATGTATGTAGGTATTTATGTATGTAGGTATGTACGTATTAACGATTCGACGCCCTTCCACAGCAGAGTGACTTTTATGAGCCCACGCCATATCACAGTACCACACTCGATAAACGTACACTGTCACGTGATCAAATAAATATTAAAATACGCGATAAACTGTTTAAAATCCGCTTAAGCGATCCGCTTCCGCTTAAACCCGCTTATCCGCTAACATCCGCTTAACACAATCAAAACTAAAAACAGTGAGTCTCCACATTGCTCTATAGCATTGCACATCGTCGCTTCATATGATATATTGGGATAATTATGGATGGTTTCAGTATCTATGAACACTCTTGTAATGTCACGCCATATTTATTTTCTATCTTTTGATGCATATACCACCTCGGTAGATCAATTAATTGATGCATATAAAAAGAGGAAATAATTTGACGATGTTAAACTTCTTCTCGGTCGTGAAATATACTAGGTATACACATTCACAAAAATATATAGGTTATCCCCATCAGAACACCTTGCACCATTATCCTACAAGTGTAAATTTAATGTTTCAAGAACATCTAGATGAGAGAGATAGAGGAGAGCCGAGTTATTTGCGATTTTCCTGGCCCATATCGCGCGTTTCGGGTGGCGCGTGACGTCCCGGTCGACCCGATGCACCCGATACTGGACCGTGCGTGGCGGTGCGGGGGACATGGACTGATAAGATATTTGCGCTTTTCTGGGGGAAGGGGGGGGGGTCGCTGTCGACACATAATACGATATGTCTATATATATATATATATATATATATGTCCCTCCGCACCACCACGCCGGCCCAGTACCGGGTGCATAGGGTCGCCGGGAACGTGCGCGCCGCCCGAAACTCGCGATATGGGTTAGGAAAAACGCACATTACTGGGCTCTACCCAATCTTGCCCATCTAGATGTTCTTGAAACATTTTCTTCACATTTATAGGTTCATATTTTAAGGTGTTCTTAATATGTGCAACATATTATTATGTTGCACATATTAAGTGCAACATAATATTTTTGACGGCCGACAAAAATTTGACATCGTCAAATTAGTTGGTCTTTGTATATGCATCAATTAATTGCTCTACCGAGGTGTTCTATAGAACAGATGCATGCTATAAAATAGATGGATCAAAAGGTAGAAAATAAATATGGTGTGGCATTAAAAGAGTGTTCATAGATACTGAAACCATCCATAATTATCAAAATATCATCATAGTCAGCTGAGATACCGGCTACCAAACTTAAGCGTTTTCCTATCGCCAAAATGCAAAAATAGTCGACGGGGCAACGCAATACTTTGTGCTCCCGGACAGCTTAAAACCAGCATCATCCATGGTTTCCAATGTTTCGAGGCATTTTTTGCTTCAAATATGTTGCTTTTAACAGGAAGATTCTAAAGGATAGAGGCTCTAGCATTTACTAGATTGCATCCGATAGTGCCATCTGGCGGCCGGCGCTGGAACACAGTGGTTTGGGGAGGCGCGGCGTAAAAAAGGGTGCACGGCTGACACGGCACTAATTGGTCGAAACTGAGAAAACTAAAACGCGACATTTCCTTAGAATCCGTAATGGAGCCGGGGCAGAAAGAGAGCCAATTTGTTTTCGGAAATGACCTAAACAATAGAGATGCAAAAATTTCCCAAAAAACAGGAACCGGCCCCGCACCGCCACCACTCATACATGAGTTGGGACCGACATCAAGGCCGGCCACATGTGGCAGCACCCGCCAGGCCCGGCACGCTGCAGCTAGGAATCTGCATGTATACTTCATTCTACACTTAAAATCTTTTAGCAGGAAAATTTATAGTTTGCAATGTGCATTTTGCACCATTTTAACACACACCACATTGAAACACCAATGGATAATGGATATATATGGACCATGGAGTAAAGAAATCCCACACAAGTCAGAACTTGAGATAAATAATCAACATCAGACTAACAAGAAAGTCGAACAGGTCAAGGTGAGTAGACTTCTTTCATCTTTGGTGGTTTGCAAAAATAAAAACAAAAAACAAGACGCATGATAGATATATAGATCATGCAAGTCCAAACGAGCAGCTTAAAAGTATGTAATAAGTATGCATTCATCACTCAACATCACACAATGCAATGTTTGGGTTGTAATTGTAATAGCTTCTACAAACAATGTTGAGGTACTACAACCTACTTACTTATTTGATCAATGTTGACATGGACTAGTAAATAATAAATATACTTCACAGGATAATGGGGAAAAGGCAAGTTTTCCTGGACATTTAAGTATGACAAACGTACTAAAAACATTGGGAGACAATCATATCTTGAATGATAAAAGTAAAATAATCAACTTGTTTCAAATTACAGAGTATCCTCGGTTTTCTCACTATCCAAGCCAAGATATCTATAACTAACAACCAAGCCAGTCACACACAGAAACACTCTTATACGGCCTTGGCACATATTTATACAGCCTTGGGCAGTGGGCACAGATAAACAAAGCTTGAGCTACTTCACTGCCAAGGCCAAGGCCGTACAACTGCCTTGGTACAACTTCACACGTCCGTCAAGCTAGCAGCAGATTCATATTCACGAATCTGCTGCTGCCAGACAGACATTCGCCGGGCTCGAATATACTGCTACTGGCAGCAGATTCGGCGAATGTCTGTCAGCTGGCAGCATATTCGTGAACAACTTCCGCGGCCTTTTTGGCGCATCTTAGACGCGAGCAGCAGATTCAGATATTCGCCGGGCTCGAATATACTGCTACCAGCAGCAGATTCGGCGAATGTCTGTCAGCTGGCAGCATATTCGTGAACAACTTCCGCGGCATTTTTCGCGCATCATCTGAACGCCAGCAGCAGATTCGCAACGTGATGTGTTTGAGTTGAGTTGTTCGGTGAGAGATGGGTACCTTCTAGGTAAGTAGGTATTGATCGACGTATTACTGACTTGAAGCAGTCAGTGAGTGGCACCTCTAACCTCCTCCTACTTGCCTAGAAGGTACCCATCTTTCACCGAACAACTCAACTCAAACACATCACGTTGCGAATCTGCTGCTGGCGCTCAGATGATGCGCGAAAAATGCCGCGGAAGTTGTTCACGAATATGCTGCCAGCTGACAAGACATTCGCCGAATCTGCTGCTGGTAGCAGTATATTCGAGCCCGGCGAATATCTGAATCTGCTGCTCGCGTCTAAGATGCGCCAAAAAGGCCGCGGAAGTTGTTCACGAATATGCTGCCAGCTGACAGACATTCGCCGAATCTGCTGCCAGTAGCAGTATATTCGAGCCCGGCGAATGTCTGTCTGGCAGCAGCAGATTCGTGAATATGAATCTGCTGCCAGCTTGACGGACATCAACTTCACTGCTGTGCGTAATGGCGGCTGAAGTATTTGACAATTGTGAAGCGTTGAGCTCAAAACGGCGCAGACAATTAATCCCGTCACCGAAATCACTAACTTTATCACCATATAAAACTTAAAATCACCAAAATGAAAATGTCAACATATTGCGGATTCGGCAGATAGACTTCTTTAAAATATTTAAACATCAACTGACACCAAGGGTTAAGATTTGATACTACAGCTTATTTTCGAATACGAACATGAACAATTGTCTTCACACAATTCTGAGGCGTAGCGATTCTGAGGTGTGAAGTTGTGAATATCTGTCAAAGTGACACATTCGCGAATATCGATCTACTGCTTAATTGACACACGTGATTCTTTTACGGTCCAGTCCTGGCGAATTCGTCGCAAATGTGACTCATCAAAACACATTGTTTGGAAATTGGGTTGAATGTGTTGTTGGGTAGTGTCACACGTAATTATGCAAGGTCATATATACATTATGGAGCTATTGCGATAAGAAGTTGAAGTGGAACTAGACAGGTTTGCATTCTGGGATAGGTCTTGGCCACTTAAGATTTCTTTGCAAAATGTTTTTTGTTTGTGTTTTGCAGTCTTTCCACCTTTATAATTGTAATTACATAAAATACAATATTTGTTCACTACCAAAACTACAAATGATATGACTTGAATATGTCCTTTCTCATGTGGAACTAAATAGTAAATATGTATCAATAAATATTCTCAGTAATATGTATTTACAATAGTATTAACAATAATTATTATCATATGTGGGTGGTTTTGTTCCATAGGTACTTATTTGTTATACAAAATAATTTGGGGTGACCTGGGGCAATGGGATGACTAAATATAATATTGTATGCCACCCCACCTAGTTACTAGTGATGACAGTGGAATATGATTTGGAGTAGTTGTTTCTGTTTGACTGCACTCGACTCTCGCACTGCTGCAGTGACTGAGCTGATGAATTGATCATGAATTGACCCTGTAGTTTGATTTATTAAGTTTCACTGGTGTGTCCACTCCTTGCTAGGCCGTACTAGTTATCACTTAATTTGTAAACTGTGACATTGTTATGTGTTATGCTGGTGTTTTACTGTTAACTGTTGTATATTTTTTCTCTCAATTTATCATGATCTTTAAGCATGTATGTTCTGACTTCTGCCAATATTTATTTCTATTTAATTAGTTTTTTTTTAATTGATAACTTGTGCTGAGCCCGGCATGAGACCGGCAAGCCTGAGTTCAGACACAGCTTCAGGCACGCCGGGCCTGAATTTGGGCCCAGCGCCGGCTCCGTGGTCCTGAAATTTGCGTCTCTACTAAACAAGCACTCTACTGCAGAGTATCACACGCGTCTCGCTAGTTTCACCGACATTCAGGCCACGCAGCCCGTGTGATCCGTCCTCAACCACCGCGACCGATATCGCCAAACCCGGCAGCCCGTGTGATCCGTCCTCAACCACCGCGACCGATATCGCCAAACCCGGCAGCCCGTGTGATCCGTCCTCAACCACCGCGACCGATATCGCCAAACCCGGCAGCCCGTGTGATCCGTCCTCAACCACCGCGACCGATATCGCCAAACCCGGCAGCCCGTGTGATCCGTCCTCAACCACCGCGACCGATATCGCCAAACCCGGCAGCCCGTGTGATCCGTCCTCAACCACCGCGACCGATATCGCCAAACCCGGCAGCCCGTGTGATCCGTCCTCAACCACCGCCACCGATATCGCCAAACCCGGCAGCCCGTGTGATCCGTCCTCAACCACCGCGACCGATATCGCCAAACCCGGCAGCCCGTGTGATCCGTCCTCAACCACCGCCACCGATATCGCCAAACCCGGCAGCCCGTGTGATCCGTCCTCAACCACCGCGACCGATATCGCCAAACCCGGCAGCCCGTGTGATCCGTCCTCAACCACCGCGACCGATATCGCCAAACCCGGCAGCCCGTGTGATCCGTCCTCAACCACCGCGACCGATATCGCCAAACCCGGCAGCCCGTGTGATCCGTCCTCAACCACCGCGACCGATATCGCCAAACCCGGCAGCCCGTGTGATCCGTCCTCAACCACCGCGACCGATATCGCCAAACCCGGCAGCCCGTGTGATCCGTCCTCAACCACCGCCACCGATATCGCCAAACCCGGCAGCCCGTGTGATCCGTCCTCAACCACCGCGACCGATATCGCCAAACCCGGCAGCCCGTGTGATCCGTCCTCAACCACCGCGACCGATATCGCCAAACCCGGCAGCCCGTGTGATCCGTCCTCAACCACCGCGACCGATATCGCCAAACCCGGCAGCCCGTGTGATCCGTCCTCAACCACCGCGACCGATATCGCCAAACCCGGCAGCCCGTGTGATCCGTCCTCAACCACCGCGACCGATATCGCCAAACCCGGCAGCCCGTGTGATCCGTCCTCAACCACCGCGACCGATATCGCCAAACCCGGCAGCCCGTGTGATCCGTCCTCAACCACCGCGACCGATATCGCCAAACCCGGCAGCCCGTGTGATCCGTCCTCAACCACCGCGACCGATATCGCCAAACCCGGCAGCCCGTGTGATCCGTCCTCAACCACCGCCACCGATATCGCCAAACCCGGCAGCCCGTGTGATCCGTCCTCAACCACCGCGACCGATATCGCCAAACCCGGCGCCCACGGGACCGCTCAAGCAGCCGGTTTTGTCTTTAGCGGCGGGAGGCAGCGCGACAGCTGATAGTACTGTCGCAAAGTTGCAGTGTCGCAGTGTCGCAGCGTTGCGGGCCGGCGGACGCGACAAACGGATAGCGCCTGGGCGCCGGCGGCGGCGGCCGATAGTGCAGCAGCGATCGGCCGCCCACCCGGCCGACCAAACTGACACCAAACTGGGTCATCGACACGGCACGCGGACATCCATCGATCCCATCGATCCCCGCGCATTAATTTTCCAGCCCGGGGGGAGGGGGCGGCGCGCGCCGGTTCCCAGCTGATCGGCGACGCGGGCCGCCGGTGAGTCTGACCGACTCAGTCACGGTCCAGCCGAGAGCGGCGGGAGATACGTGCCACCGACACGCTGCCGGCGCCGGACACGTACCACGTGCTGGAAGCTACGGGAACCGTACGTGCGGGGGTGAAACAAGTGTTCAGTGAAAGTTCAGTAGCTCAGACACTTGTTTAGGACCGCTGCAGAGTCGGTGAGTGTTTGTTTAGGACCGCTGCAGTCCGCTGGACTGTTGCGCTGCTGCAGGACCGCTGCGCTGTTTAGGACCGCTGCAGTCCGCTGGACTGTTGCGCTGCTGCAGGACCGCTGCGCTGTTTAGGACCGCTGCAGTCCGCTGGACTGAGTCGGTGAGTGTGTGCACTGTGCAGTGCATGGGTCACTCCGCCAGTGCAGTGGTGGTCGGAGTGAGATGGCACCTCCTTGGCCTCCTTGTTGTCGGTGCTTGAGAGTATAGCTGCTTTTTAAGTTTATTTCTTAATTGGTTAAAATGAACATACAAACATACATCCTCTTGAATATCTCAGAGGAATCATCTCGTCGTAGGTATTGGCGTGAATTGTCTCAATATGTATGTATAAATAGGCAGAAATAATGTAGAGTTGTATTTTGGCCTGTAAGCTAAATATCTATACCGTAACCGATACCGATATAAATAGACCGTAACCAGGTCTGCGGAGTCGATCGGTGTTCGGGTGACTCCGACTCCGACTCCGACCCTCCGGAGTCGACTCCGAAATCGACTCCGATCTGTGATTGGCTTTCGAAGCTTTAGTTAACAGGCACAATAAGTAACCAGCTGCAGCAAAACAAAATCCCGTTTCAAGATTGGAGCTCACTTAACCCGGCATTGACTGGGGTCTGAGCAGAACGCCATTGAGTGGGGGGGGGGGGGGGGGGGATAAACGCCCCTGGTTATCTTCCGAACCAATGATCGCAGCGAGACACGCAAGACGGCATTCGAAAGCTCTCAATGAGACGAATCTAAACCATTCTCGAAAATGTCAAAGTGAGGTCAAATGTCAGGTCACGGTCTGGTCAAATGTCAAAATCGGCGTATTTGAGTTTATGGGCCGTACTTTCCATCCAAAGCCTTCGATTGCGACCAGTTTCACCCAGAGTGCTGCCAAAGGTATGATACATATTCCGCATGAGCTAAAGTGAGATTGTTGGTCAAGGTAAAGGTCACGTCACAAAAGGTCACTATGCTCAAAATATCTACGAAAGTCATGCAACACATGTTTTATGAGATATTGTCCACGTATAATTCGATAGTGATAATCATTTTACCACCTGACTTCATTTACGTGAAGTAAATGTCAAGTTTAGGTCAAATTCAGGTCACTGAAGGTCAAAATTTTAAATTGTTAAATCTAAACAAAAAAGGCATGTTGCTAGACCAGTTCAGAAATACGGGGGGGGGGGCATTTATTTGTTTGTATCTAGTCAATAAAAGCCAAAAAACGCAATTTCAAAATATAACTTCATGAGTTACCCATACTTTAGATGTCATAAGTCCGTCAAAAATGGAGATATCAGTATTAAATTTGGTAGGTGGTTGCCTATGTAATATGTATGGTTCTCTGACATATCTTCCGTTTTTTTTTAATATTTTAGATTTTGTGATTTTGTGATAATTTCCCCCCAAAAAAGTTGTTTTTAGTTTTTGGGGGTCAAAAACTAAAATTTTCACAAATCCGAGATAGCAGGTTTGTAGCCGTTGCAATTTGCCATCTTTTGGCGTTTTTCGATTGCATTTTACTTTCAATGTGGCATTTGTACGGCCTGGCAAAGTTTAGCTGATTTTGGTGTAAAACTCGTGTGTAGTGACGTCACTAAATTCGCTATAACTCGAGAGAAAACAAATCGACGAAATTTCTTCATTTTGCACACAAGACGTAAAAATAATCTATAAGAAGGTACCCAAAGTTTCAGATTGATAGCGCTATTAGTTTTTTTTAGCTATTGCGAAAATTAATCAGGGGGCATTAAACGCCCCCCCCCCCCCCCCCCCAGTCAATGGCGGGTTAATGTAAAATGTATTAATACAATACAACTGATACACATTTTATGACCCTAATTATCTATAAAAAAATCCGGAAGTCCAAAAAATCGAGTTTGTCAGGTTTTGTTACAACTCTACCAACCACCCTGGCGTATCCTGGGGGGGGGGGGGGGGGGGCAGGGGAAAAATCCCCCCGACCCATTCCACGCTCGACGGGGGCAGCAATATAAATTAGCCCCCCAGTCCCCACCCCCCAAATCCGCTGAAACTGGTGATGACAAATGGGTGCTGACTGCGAAAAATAGCTTCCTGCGAAAGAAATAAATCGTTATTTTTTTCCTCATTCGTGTTTCCTCTATTTGGTAGCATTTTGGTAGCAGTAGGGAAAGTGGCGCGTGCATATTTGGAAATGTCGAATACAAAATCCAGACCCATCATACTTAAGTAGCCATAAGCAGGGGCGCAGCCAGGGGGGGGGGGGGGGCTATGGGGCTAAAGCCCCCCCCCCCCCCTGTCGCGGCTCAGAGGGGCCCATTTCGGGTCTGAAAGGGACCCATCGTGGACTCAGAAAGGGCCCATTTCAGGCCTGCTAAACCCCAATTTAGCCTCAGAAAGCGAGCATCTCAGATCCAGAAAAGGCCCATCTCAGGTCTCAGGTCCGGGAAGGGCCCATCTTAAGTCCGGAGAGGGCCCATCTTGAGCTCAGAAAGGGCCTATCCTAATGTCTGGAAAGGGCCCATCTTAGGCTCTGAATGGGGCCATCGTGAACTCAAAAAGGCCCATCTCAGGTTCGGAAAGGGCCCATCTTAAGCTCAGAAAGGGCCCATCTCAGGTTTGGAAAGGGCCCATCTTAGGCTCAGAAAGGGCCCATATCAGGTTTTGAAAGGGCCATCGTAAACTCAGAAAGGGCCCGTCTCAGGTCTGGAGAGGGCCCATCTTAGGCTCAGAATGGGCCGGTCTCGGGTTTTGAAAGGGTCCATCGTGAATTCAGAAAGGGTTCGTCTCAGGTTTGAGAAGAGCCCAGTTTAGGCTTTGAAAGTGAGCAGCCTGCATCTCAGGTCCTGAAAAGGCCCATCTCTGCTCTTAGGCCCAGGAAGGGCCCATCTCAGATCCGGAGAGGGCCCATCTTAGGGTCAGAAAGGGCCTATCTCAGGTCTGGAAAGGGACCATCTTAGGATGTGAATGTGCCCGTCTTAAGCTCAGAATGGGCCCATCTCAGGTTTTGAAAGGGCCATCGTAAACTCAGAAAGGGCCCGTCTCAGGTCTGGAGAGGGTCCATTTTAGGCTTTGAAAGTGAGCATCTCAGTTCCGGAAAATACTCATATCTGCTCTTAGGCCAGGATCTCAGGTCCAGAGAAGGCCCGTATAGTTTGGCCCTGAAAGTATTTTGTTTAGGTCTGGAGAAGACTGGGAAGGGCCCATCTTTGAGCTGTAGAAGGACCGTTTCGGTAAATTCGGCTCAGAAAGGCCCCAGGACTGGTTAGGGTTCATCTTACCCTTGAACTTAAGACATGGCATGATCAATGATGGCTCACATGCAGACCAGAAAGGGCCCATCTCAGATCTGGAAAGGGCCCATCAAAGTCGTAGAAAGCTCCCCCCCCCCTGTCTTGAGTCTGGGAATAGTCCAATTTAGGCCCGGAAAGGGCCCATCTCAGGTCTGGAAATGGCCAATCAGAGGTCTTGAAAGGACCATCTTTAGACGGGGGGGGGGGGGGGGGACAAAGGCCCATTTTGCTAAAACTGTAGGTAAAATACCCCTGCCCCCGGGCCCCGGGCGTAGTGGGTTACATTAGCCCGCGACTTACTAAGGGGGGCTATTTTTTGCCCCCCACCTCCCGTTATTTTGCAGTAACTCCTACACCAACACCAGTATCGTCACCAATCTTTCAGTACCTTCTTGACATCAATTCTACACATGTTGGCAAAAGGAAAAAGATAAGGCTGTGATAGGTCAACCGGAAATGACGTCAGAGTGACGTCATGTTCTTCGGTTTTTGTTGAAAAATAATGGTTTGCGGAAAACGCTGTCAAAGGTAAAATATTAGAGATAAATGCAATTGTTTTAAACCAAATTACTCAGAATAGACAGGGCTATTAAACTGCTATCTCGGATTTGTGAAGACAAGACAGAGATGGGACAGCACAAGGCAGATGGTGGGGCAGGACAGGGCGACGCGTAATATTAATAAAAACAAGAGAATTTTAACACATGCACTGCCAGGGTTCGCGCCAGCCACAAACTGTCCGGGGGGATAGCCCCCCCCCCCCCCCTAAGATTTCGAAAACCACACGGCTAGCGATAAGCGGAAAACCGCGTTAGATAGCTCGAGAAAAGTATACTGGCCATGTTTTTAGGTCAGGTCAATATTGAGGTCACCAGAGGTCATCAAAGCTAAAATTTCGGCTATATATGGGTGTCCTTAACAAAACCGTCTATATGTCGATAACTCAAAAAGCTAGCGACACGCGGAAAAGCGTTAGTAAAATAATTGAATTTGTTTTTTAATTGAATATTGAATTTAAACAATAATTGAGGTTTCATCAGAATTGACCTAAGGTCAATAGAAGCCATTCAACTGCAAACATTCTAAGAAATGCCGAATTAATGTAAGAAATAACATTTGACCGGGGCATGATAGAAAACAAAAACAGTTGTCATCATTGTGTCTCTCTCGTCGAGGCACATCGAATGATATATCGTGAGACCTGGTTAGGTCATATCCAAAAATTGACCTGACCTGAGGTCAGATTAGATAGCTCGAGACCTGATTTGATTTCTACTGTTTTGTGCACTGCTTGATTTCGTTTCAACTAAATGCGGTAACAAAAATAAAGCCCACCATCGGTAATATATCTGCATTGTCACAACTCTGTTTTGCCTGCGCGTGACCACAGGGCAGGGCATGACAGAGGCGGGGCAGTGCAGGACAGAGGCGATGCAGGGCAGAATCGGGGCAGGAAAGAAGCGGGACAGGGCAAAAGCGAGACAGGGCAGGGCAGATGCGGGACAGAGCAGAAGCGGTGGTTCAGGGAAGAGGCGCAGGGCAGGGCAGAGCCATGTCATGGCGGAGGCAGGACATAACAAGTCTGGACAGGACAAGGCAGGACATGACAGGACAGGACAGGACAGGACAGGACAGGACAGGAACGGGTCAGAGTAAAGACAGAGGCAGATTAAGACAGAGGCAGATGGCAGAGGCAGATTAGCGGTGGGGCTGGGGAAGTCAGATTAGCGGTGGGGCTGGGGAAGAGTCAGATTAGCGGTGGGGCTGGGGAAGAGTCAGATTAGCGGTGGGGCTGGGGAAGAGTCAGATTAGCGGTGGGGCTGGGGAAGAGTCAGATTAGCGGTGGGGCTGGGGAAGAGGCAGATTAGCGGTGGGGCTGGGGAAGTCAGATTAGCGGTGGGGCTGGGGAAGTCAGATTAGCGGTGGGGCTGTGGAAGAGTCAGATTAGCGGTGGGGCTGGGGAAGAGTCAGATTAGCGGTGGGGCTGGGGAAGAGTCAGATTAGCGGTGGGGCTGGGGAAGAGGCAGATTAGCGGTGGGGCTGGGGAAGAGTCAGATTAGCGGTGGGGCTGGGGAAGAGGCAGATTAGCGGTGGGGCTGGGGAAGAGGCAGATTAGCGGTGGGGCTGGGGAAGAGGCAGATTAGCGGTGGGGCTGGGGAAGAGGCAGATTAGCGGCGGGGCTGGGGAAGAGTCAGATTAGCGGTGGGGCTGGGGAAGAGGCAGATTAGCAGTGGGGCTGGAGAAGAGGCAGATTAGCGGTGGGGCTGGGGAAGAGGCAGATTAGCGGTGGGGCTGGGGAAGAGGCAGATTAGCGGTGGGGCTGGTGAAGAGGCAGATTAGCGGTGGGGCTGGGGAAGAGGCAGATTAGCGGAGGGCTGGTGAAGAGGCAGATTAGCGGTGGGGCTGGGGAAGAGGCAGATTAGCGGTGGGGCTGGGGAAGAGGCAGATTAGCGGTGGGGCTGGGAAGAGGCAGATTAGCGGAGGGCTGGTGAAGAGGAAGATTAGCGGAGGGCTGGTGAAGAGGCAGATTAGCGGTGGGGCTGGGGAAGAGAAAGATTAGCGGTGGGGCTGGGGAAGAGGCAGATTAGCGGTGGGGCTGAGGAAGAGACAGATTAGCGGTGGGGCTGGGGAAGAGTCAGATTAGCGGTGGGGCTGGGGAAGAGGCAGATTAGCGGTGGGGCTGGGGAAGAGGCAGATTAGCGGTGGGGCTGGGAAAGAGGCAGATTAGCGGTGGGACTGGGGAAGAGGCAGATCAGCGGTGGGGCTGGGGAAGAGGCAGATTAGCGGTGGGGCTGGGGAAGAGGCAGATTAGCGATGGGGCTGGGGAAGAGGAAGATTAGCGGTGGGGCTGGGGAAGAGGCAGATTAGCGGTGGGGCTGGGGAAGGGGCAGATTAGCGGTGGGGCTGGGGAAGAGGAAGATTAGCGGTGGGGCTGGGGAAGAGTCAGATTAGCGGTGGGGCTGGGGAAGAGGAAGATTAGCGGTGGGACTGGGGAAGTCAGATTAGCAGTGGGGCTGGGGAAGAGGCAGATTAGCGGTGGGGCTGGGGAAGAGGCAGATTAGCGGTGGGGCTGGGGAAGAGGAAGATTAGCGGTGGGGCTGGGGAAGAGGCAGATTAGCGGTGGGGCTGGGGAAGAGGCAGATTAGCGGTGGGGCTGGGGAAGAGGCAGATTAGCGGTGGGGCTGGGGAAGAGTTAGATTAGCGGTGGGGCTGGGGAAGAGGCAGATTAGCGGTGGGGCTGGGGAAGAGTCAGATTAGCGGTGGGGCTGGGGAAGAGTCAGATTAGCGGTGGGGCTGGTGAAGAGGCAGATTAGCGGTGGGGCTGGGAAGAGTCAGATTAGCGGTGGGGCTGGGGAAGAGTCAGATTAGCGGTGGGGCTGGGGAAGAGTCAGATTAGCGGTGGGGCTGAGGAAGAGTCAGATTAGCGGTGGGGCTGGAGAAGAGTCAGATTAGCGGTGGGGCTGGGGAAGAGGCAGATTAGCGGTGGGGCTGAGGAAGAGGCAGATTAGCGGTGGGGCTGGGGAAGAGGCAGATTAGCGGTGGGGCTGGGGAAGAGGCAGATTAGCGGTGGGGCTGGGGAAGAAGCAGATTAGCGGTGGGGCTGGGGAAGAGGCAGATTAGCGGTGGGGCTGGGGAAGAGTCAGATTAGCGGTGGGGCTGGGGAAGAGGCAGATTAGCGGTGGGGCTGGGGAAGAGGCAGATTAGCGGTGGGGCTGGTGAAGAGGCAGATTAGCGGTGGGGCTGGGGAAGAGGCAGATTAGCGGAGGGCTGGTGAAGAGGCAGATTAGCGGTGGGGCTGGGGAAGAGGCAGATTAGCGGTGGAGCTGGGGAAGAGGAAGATTAGCGGAGGGCTGGTGAAGAGGCAGATTAGCGGAGGGCTGGTGAAGAGGAAGATTAGCGGTGGGGCTGGGGAAGAGGAAGATTAGCGGTGGGGCTGGGGAAGAGGCAGATTAGCGGTGGGGCTGGGGAAGAGGAAGATTAACGGTGGGGCTGGGGAAGAGGCAGATTAGCGGTGGGGCTGGGGAAGAGGCAGATTAGCGGTGGGGCTGGGGAAGAGGCAGATTAGCGGTGGGGCTGGGGAAGAGGCAGATTAGCGGTGGGGCTGGGGAAGAGGCAGATTAGCGGTGGGGCTGGGAAAGAGGCAGATTAGCGGTGGGGCTGG
This sequence comes from Chirona hameri, assembly GCA_036785665.1. Taxonomy (NCBI): domain Eukaryota; kingdom Metazoa; phylum Arthropoda; class Thecostraca; order Balanomorpha; family Balanidae; genus Chirona; species Chirona hameri. The sequence continues at coordinate 43,846 of JAXIVJ010001383.1, forward strand.
GGAAGAGGCAGATTAGCGGTGGGGCTGGGGAAGAGGCAGATTAGCGGTAGGGCTGGGGAAGAGGCAGATTAGCGGTGGGGCTGGGGAAGAGTCAGATTAGCGGTGGGGCTGGGGAAGAGGCAGATTAGCGGTGGGACTGAGGAAGAGGCAGATTAGCGGTGGGGCTGGGGAAGAGGCAGATTAGCGGTGGGGCTGGGGAAGAGGCAGATTAGCGGTGGGGCTGGGGAAGAAGCAGATTAGCAGTGGGGCTGGGGAAGAGGCAGATTAGCGGTGGGGCTGGGGAAGAGTCAGATTAGCGGTGGGGCTGGGAAGAGGCAGATTAGCGGTGGGGCTGGGGAAGAGGCAGATTAGCGGTGGGGCTGGTGAAGAGGCAGATTAGCGGTGGGGCTGGGGAAGAGGCAGATTAGCGGAGGGCTGGTGAAGAGGCAGATTAGCGGTGGGGCTGAGGAAGAGGCAGATTAGCGGTGGAGCTGGGGAAGAGGAAGATTAGCGGAGGGCTGGTGAAGAGGCAGATTAGCGGAGGGCTGGTGAAGAGGAAGATTAGCGGTGGGGCTGGGGAAGAGGAAGATTAGCGGTGGGGCTGGGGAAGAGGCAGATTAGCGGTGGGGCTGGGGAAGAGGAAGATTAACGGTGGGGCTGGGGAAGAGGCAGATTAGCGGTGGGGCTGGGGAAGAGGCAGATTAGCGGTGGGGCTGGGGAAGAGGCAGATTAGCGGTGGGGCTGGGGAAGAGGCAGATTAGCGGTGGGGCTGGGAAAGAGGCAGATTAGCGGTGGGGCTGGGGAAGAGGCAGATTAGCGGTGGGGCTGGGGAAGAGGCAGATTAGCGGTAGGGCTGGGGAAGAGGCAGATTAGCGGTGGGGCTGGGGAAGAGTCAGATTAGCGGTGGGGCTGGGGAAGAGGCAGATTAGCGGTGGGGCTGGGGAAGAGGCAGATTAGCGGTGGGGCTGGGGAAGAGGCAGATTAGCGGTGGGGCTGGGGAAGAGGCAGATTAGCGGTGGGCTGGGGAAGAGGCAGATTAGCGGTGGGGCTGGGGAAGAGGCAGATTAGCGGTGGGGCTGGGGAAGAGGCAGATTAGCGGTGGGGCTGGGGAAGAGGCAGATTAGCGGTGGGGCTGGTGAAGAGGCAGATTAGCGGTGGGGCTGGGGAAGAGGAAGATTAGCGGTGGAGCTGGGGAAAAGGCAGATTAGCGGTGGGGCTGGTGAAGAGGCAGATTAGCGGTGGGGCTGGTGAAGAGGCAGATTAGCTGTGGGGCTGGGGAAGAGGCAGATTATCGGTGGGGCTGGGGAAGAGCCAGATTAGCGGTGGGGCTGGGGAAGAGGCAGATTAGCGGTGGGGATGGGGAAGAGGCAGATTAGCGGTGGGGCTGGGGAAGAGTCAGATTAGCGGTGGGGCTGGGGAAGAGGCAGATTAGCGGTGGGCTGGGGAAGAGGCAAATTAGCGGTGGGGCTGGGGAAGAGGCAGATTAGCGGTGGGGCTGGGGAAGAGGCAGATTAGCGGTGGGGCTGGTGAAGAGGCAGATTAGCGGTGGGGCTGGGGAAGAGTCAGATTAGCGGTGGGGCTGGGGAAGAGGCAGATTAGAAGTGGGGCTGGGGAAGAGGCAGATTAGCGGTGGGGCTAGGGAAGAGGCAGATTAGCGGTGGGGCTGGGGAAGTCAGATTAGCGGTGGGGCTGGGGAAGAGGCAGATTAGCGGTGGGGCTGGGGAAGAGGCAGATTAGCGGTGGGGCTGGTGAAGAGGCAGATTAGCGGTGGGGCTGGGGAAGAGTCAGATTAGCGGTGGGGCTGGTGAAGAGGCAGATTAGCGGTGGGGCTGGGGAAGAGGCAGATTATCGGTGGGGCTGGGGAAGAGTCAGATTAGCGGTGGGGCTGGGGAAGAGGCAGATTAGCGGTGGGGATGGGGAGGAGGCAGATTAGCGGTGGGGCTGGGGAAGAGGCAGATTAGCGGTGGGGCTGGGGAAGAGGCAGATTAGCGGTGGGGCTGGGGAAGAGGAAGATTAGCGGTGGGGCTGGGGAAGAGGCAGATTAGCGGTGGGGCTGGGGAAGAGGCAGATTAGCGGTGGGGCTGGTGAAGAGGAAGATTAGCAGTGGGGCTGGGGAAGAGTCAGATTAGCGGTGGGGCTGGGGAAGAGGCAGATTAGAAGTGGGGCTGGGGAAGAGGCAGATTAGCGGTGGGGCTGGGGAAGAGGCAGATTAGCGGTGGGGCTGGGGAAGAGGCAGATTAGCGGTGGGGCTGGGGAAGAGTCAGATTAGCGGTGGGGCTGGGGAAGTCAGATTAGCGGTGGGGCTGGGGAAGAGGTAGATTAGCGGTGGGGCTGGTGAAGAGGCAGATTAGCAGTGGGGCTGGGGAAGAGTCAGATTAGCGGTGGGGCTGGGGAAGAGTCAGATTAGCGGTGGGGCTGGGGAAGAGTCAGATTAGCGGTGGGGCTGGGGAAGAGTCAGATTAGCGGTGGGGCTGGGGAAGAGGCAGATTAGCGGTGGGGCTGGGGAAGTCAGATTAGCAGTGGGGCTGGGGAAGTCAGATTAGCGGTGGGGCTGGGGAAGAGTCAGATTAGCGGTGGGGCTGGGGAAGAGTCAGATTAGCGGTGGGGCTGGGGAAGAGGCAGATTAGCTGTGGGGCTGGGGAAGAGGCAGATTAGCGGTGGGGCTGGGGAAGAGTCAGATTAGCGGTGGGGCTGGGGAAGAGTCAGATTAGCGGTGGGGCTGGGGAAGAGGCAGATTAGCGGTGGGGCTGGGGAAGAGGCAGATTAGCGGTGGGGGTGGGGAAGAGGCAGATTAGCGGTGGGGCTGGGGAAGAGGCAGATTAGCGGTGGGGCTGGGGAAGAGTCAGAACGGGCATGGTAGGGGCAGGGCATGACGAGGACATGGTAAGGTAAGATATGGCAGAATACATACATGATATGGCATATACAGAATAAGGGTAGGGCCAGGATATGGCAGAGCAGGGGCAGGGCTGGGGCAGGAGCAGGACGGGGTAGAGGGAGTGACAGAGAAAGGGACAAGGTCGGAGTAGGAACAGAGCAGGGAAGAGGAAGGGACAGCGCATGGGCAGGGAAGGGCATGGGCAGAGAATGGGCATGGATATGAATAGGGAAAGAGCAAGAATAGGGACGAGACAGGAACAGGGGATGGGAAGGACTGGCAAGAGCAGAGGAAGGAGCAGGGACAGGCACAGGACAAGGACAGGGCATAGAAAGGGAGACAGGTGCAATACAGGGGTTCCAAGATTATACTTACAGAAACTATCATTATTAAATTATATTAATTACAAATTGTTTACCATCTGCAAAAACGCGATACATAGTTAATTCATCGTAGGTGCTATTCATCATTTATGGGTCAGGTATCAAAATAATATGTGGTAAAAATATTTGAAAAACTTGCAAAAATATATATCAGCTAATAATCAACTTTGTAAAACAAAAATAGGATGAAATGTGTTGGGTTTTAATCTTGTTTAGCGCGAGGTATATATGTATTTTATACTTACGTGACAATTGTTGCCAGTAGAGGATACATCTGTACCAACTCAATCAACTTTGCCACCCCTAGCAAAAATCCGTGGCGCCGCCCCTGCATGGTTAGTCAACGCTGCAGCATCTGCACGCCAGCTGATCAGGCAGGAATATTAACTCAAATCAGGCATGGGCAGAGGTCTTAACTACAACAATGATAGCACACAAACACGCGAGACGTGCATATCACGATTCACGTGCATCACGCCACGCCGCACGGACACACATTCAATGCGGCGAATATGATATACCGATACCGATACAATGCTTTCCATTGATAGATTCTGATAAATGCTCATCGTTCAGTTAGGTATGCAGCATACTTGTCTTATAAGTTCGATCAAGCGATGTATTTGACTGAGACAGTGGTACGGCATAATATAACGTACCGTGGTTCACGCACAGTATTGATCGCAGTATATACCATATCAGCCAGTCAACGTCGAGGCATTCAAGCATGATAATAATTATCGTAAAGCTAGAAGGATAGAAGGAATATTAACGATTCCAAAATTACACCTCTATATTCCATGCTACAATGTGCGTCATACATAAGATTTAAAAAAAAACATCAATTCAGGCCACAGACAACAGACCTATTTACAAGTATATGTTTACACGTATGATGTATCAAATATTACGTTGTGGAATTAATTATCTTGGCAGCATCATAATTCGGTGAAGCAATCGATGAAAAGATTACCGTCCTACTACCCTAAAATTGCCACCTGCATCATAAGTAACTTACCTATTCACACCCTCATGAAACAAACATCTACCGCGGTTTCACCAATAAACACCATTTCGAGCTATTGATGTTTCTACTTTGACCTCGATTGAGGTCGCTCATTGTCAAGGCCGGACGGTCACCATGGCTCCCATGGCAACGACAGGCCGATAGCCGACTAATGTAGGTGACCGGCCGTGTCCGGCGACAGTGTCCCTCCCACCTCCATCGCCGGAATGGACCTCCCTGCAGTACAACTACGCTAAGTAGGACACACTTTACGATTCGGCTGCACGACACTGGGTGTGCTACATACTTAAACGTTCAAGGTTTTTTTTGACGAAGATGTGTATCAGAAGTATCCGCCGTCAGTTAGCGTTCTCTGCATTGAGTTACTTGCTTTGGTATGCCTGCATGTATACTACATACCGCGGACGAGATGAAAAACTTGTTTTGCAAAATTATTTTCAATACCGCGATGACGATAAAATTTCGCTTTCAGAACACCTTGCGGCGGTTTGGCATGAGTGTCACTGGATGGAGGGTGTGATCGTGCTACCGCCTCATGGAGGGTGTGATCGTGTTACCGCCTCATGGAGGGTGTGATCGTGTTACCGCCTCATGGAGGGTGTGATCGTGTTACCGCCTCATGGAGGGTGTGATCGTGTTACCGCCTCATGGAGGGTGTGATCGTGCTACCGCCTCATGGAGGGTGTGATCGTGTTACCGCCTCATGGAGGGTGTGATCGTGTTACCGCCTCATGGAGGGTGTGATCGTGTTACCGCCTCATGGAGGGTGTGATCGTGTTACCGCCTCATGGAGGGTGTGATCGTGTTACCGCCTCATGGAGGGTGTGATCGTGCTACCGCCTCATGGAGGGTGTGATCGTGTTACCGCCTCATGGAGGGTGTGATCGTGTTACCGCCTCATGGAGGGTGTGATCGTGTTACCGCCTCATGGAGGGTGTGATCGTGTTACCGCCTCATGGAGGGTGTGATCGTGTTACCGCCTCATGGAGGGTGTGATCGTGTTACCGCCTCATGGAGGGTGAGATCGTGTTACCGCCTCATGGAGGGTGTGATCGTGTTACCGCCTCATGGAGGGTGTGATCGTGTTACCGCCTCATGGAGGGTGTGATCGTGCTACCGCCTCATGGAGGGTGTGATCGTTACCGCCTCAAGCTTGCATTCAGTCTCTGTTAATTGCTCCAAGACAAAACTCTACTGTATCGATTGAGCCCTGTTACCAGGGACGCAGCCAGGGGGAGGGGCCGCAGGTGGCACGTGCCCCCTCCCCCATTGGGTCGAGGGGCCCGGAGGGCCCCTCGGCCCAATGAGAGAAGGCCTCGGCCCTTCAGCCCGACTCCTCTGATAGGTATCGACGTAAAACATACAGCAACTTATACTGCATTACTTCTACGTCCTTTCACATTAAACAAAATTGATATAGTACTTTAGGAGATAATGACGTTTTAATGACGTCATGTCACGCCATTTTTGGTCGAAAAACGATACATGTTTGACAAATTGTAGAAAATCGAGTTTTGGAGCAAATTGTAAATTAAAAACGTCCATATTAGCCAGTCAACGTCGTCGAAAGGAAATGACATTTTCTTCAAAACAAATATTTCGTATTTTCGAACTTTTGGGTTTTTGACCCCTTCAAATCAAAATAAAGCATTTTTTTCAGAAAACTTTTCAAAAAACCCAAAACAAATTTCAAAGCAACATCTTTATTTATGGCTGACTTATGGCTCCCTAAGTATAAGTAACTCACGACGTCATTTTTTTAAGTTTCGTTTTTTTGCTTTTATTGAACAGATAGACAAATAAATGCAACCGCTGTTTCCCTGAGACAAAACTGGTCCAGAAATGTGTCTTTTTTATTTAGATTAATTAATTTCAAATTTTGACCTTGTGACATGACCTCGACCTTATATGGTGTCAGGTCATGAAAATGGCTGCTACTATCAAATTATACCTACGTGTAAAATAACCCATAAAACATGTGTCTCATGACTTTCGTAGACCTCTTGCCAACAATGACCTTTTGTGACCTGACCTGACCTTGACCTTTGCTTACAATTTTACTTTTTCTTAACCCGCGACTTACTGGGGGGAGGGGCTATTTTTTGCCCCCCCCTCCCGTTATTTTGCAATAACTCCTAAACAAACACCGGTATCGTCACCAAACCTTCTCTACCTTCAGTACCTTCTCTCAGTATCTTCTCTCACATCATTTCTACACATATTGGCAAAAGGAAAAATATGAGGCTATGATAGGTCAATCGGGAATGACGTCAGAGTGACGTCATGTTTTTCGGTTTTTGTTGCAAAATAATGGTATGCAGAAAACGCTGTCAAAGGTACGATATTTCAGATAACCTACATTGTTTTAAATCATATTACTGACAATGAACCGAGCTATCAAACTGCTATCTCGGATTTTTTAGTTTTTTATCCAAATTTTTTAGAAATCCAAATACATTTTTTTAAACAACATTTTCAATACAAAATCAGAATTATCCAAAACCGGAATATATGTGATCGAGACGTATGCGGTGAATGTGTACCAAATTTAAAGTCGATATCTTTAAAAATGACTGAGTTATGACCTTTAAATGACCAAAATCGACCACTTCTCACAGCATTACTAAAACGCATTTCCATTGTTGCTTTTTATCAACCAACCTTCGGTTACTTCTATTGATATGGAACAAACAATGTTCTAAGGTCATTTTTCGCGTTCTAGACGAAAAACAAACCCATAAACATGTGTTACAACGCCTAATGATCGTAATCTGCAGTTTGACCTCGTGACCTCGGATGACCTTGACCTGACCCAAGGTCATAAACAGCTTAGAAGGGTACTTAGAAGTGTCAGACACACGAATCATACCGATTTATCGACAGCTTATGCGTTTAATATCGCAATTTTGCGCGACAATTCCATCCATCGAGACCGTTTGACACGGTCAAACATTTTGAACTTGACCAGACCTGTGACGTCATCGGTGACCCCGAGGTCAACAATATTATGTTTCCCTCGATAAATTTCCCAGGGCTATCGAATGCCGTTTGTATTTTTACATTCGGTCCAGTAGTTCCGGAGATCAGAGGGGGGGCAAAAAATACCCCCAGTAAGTCGCGTTATGAAATATACCCGTGACTCGCGGGTTAATGCGGGAGATGCATTATACCTTTGAGAGTACTTTGTGCGACAATAGTATCAATCTAAGTTTTGGATGGAAAGTATGGCCCAAAAACTCATACCTCAATTTTGACTTTTGACCTGGCCGTGACCTGAGATGTGACCTTATTTTGAAAATGTCTCGTAAGCGTTAGATGTGGCTCATTGAGAGCTTTCGATTACCGCCTTACGCGTCTCGCTGCGGTTATTGGTTCGGAAGATAACGAGGGGCAGAGTCTGCCCTCATCGTGTTCGACTGAATACCCTACCCAGCGGGGCGCGGGTTAATTTGTCTTTTAAAATCAGAAAAAGTGTAAATTTTTGGGCGATTTTGGGCGGTTTGGGGCATGTCATCTTTGCCCCCCCCCCCCCCCCCCCCCTGCTGGATCTCCCAGTGGCCATAAACTAAGACAAGCTACTTGAAAAGCCCGTGAGCGCTCAACATTTTCAACTGAAGTTTTATACGTTGCTATTTTCTGAAGTTGTTTTTCCAAACTTATGACGGATCGTTTCGTGTAAAGCGCCTCCGCACTCCATAGTCTACACATCAGTGAAGTCACTGATTCACAGTCCTGTAAATTACCTCTAATTTATGTGTTTCCAATGTAATATGTCGCAAATGTGAGCAATCGGGACAACGTAAAATGTTGAGGGTCAGACGTTCCGCGTTGCCTCTTATTGATTGTGTTGCTGCTGGGACCTTGAAGGTGCCTTGTGCTTGCATCTAAAATGGTTAACCCACGCACCGACGGGGTCCGCACCAAGTTCGAACCGACGGGTGGGGGGGGGGGGGGGGGGAGGTGGATACCCGCCCTTATAAGATTTCAAAAGTCATGCAACGTATATCGACAAACAGAAACAAGTTAGATAGCTCGAAACAAACAAGATCTAATGAAAGTACTAAGTCATTATTTTAGGTCAGGTCATTTAGGTCATTGAGGTCACCAGAGGTCAACAAAGGTAAAATGTAGGCCATATATGGATGCCCTTACCAAAACCCGTCTATATCTCGAGAATAAAAAGAGCTAGCGACGCGCGAGAAAAAAAACGTCTGAAAGATAATTTAATTTGTTGTCACTCAGGCTTCATCAGATTTGATCTCGGGTCAATAGCTAGCTCGGAAGGCCATCGAACGTGAAAAAAATATCAAAATCGCGGAATTGTTTTTAGGGAATAACTTTTGAGATACGCATGATTAAGTGATACCTACAGTTTTCACCATTGTGTTTATCTGTCGAGACGCAGCGGATGGTATATCTGATGATCATGACCTAGTTAGGTCATATTCGCAAATTGGCCTGTCCTGTGCTCAGGTCAAGGTCAGATCAAGTTCAAATGTTACATCAATCAACGTGTCTCGACGAGAGAAACACAATGTTGATAACTCCATTAATCTACCTTCATTTGGCAAAGAGTTATTGCAGAAAAAACACACGTGACCTCTTTGGTCACCTAAGTTGACCTCGTAGAGGTCACATAACACAAATGTGACTTGGCTCTTTCCATTTGGCACAAGAATGGTGTAGGTATCTGGTGAAAACTGGTCAAATTTAAGCGTTTTCTGTGGATTTCTCCGTGTTTCCATTTTCTCCATTTACTTATAATGGAAGTTTACCAAAATCGAACTGACCTTAGGTCACCAATATTACAAATTCGATATATACGAATTGTAGGTATTTATGGCTTAATCGAATCCTGTGAGTTTCAAACCGCTCGGTCGATCACTTTGGCACGACCACAAACTTTCGAAAACTTGCTTGGATGTGGGATCATTTAGCGTGGCCTGTTGACCTGACCTGAGATGACTGGATATAAAATGGCACAAAATGGGGGGGGGGGGCAGCCAGAGGTTTGTGTGTGTGTGTGGGGGGGGGGGGGGGCAGATAGGGGTGTGGGTAGGATGTCCAACAAAAAAAACTTTTCGTCGGTGCAAGCTTGCCAATTGACACGGCGTTCTTCTCTAGGCCAGTAACAAGTATGCCAAATTTCATTTCGATCCTTTGAGTTTTGTCCCCCCCCCCCCCCTCCGGGCCTCCGTAAGTTGTTGACCCCTACCCAAAGGTCAAAAATTAAAGTCGTCGTACAGACCTCCGCGTGTGCTCATTTGAAAGCTCTTGTCGAGTAGAATAAACAATAATTCAGTCGAAATGCTCTACATTCAAGTTTGCGTTCTATGAGACATAAACAGCCCAAAAGCAAGCCTTCTATAGAGCTCTATTGAAGGCTTGCTTTTGCGCTGTTCATGTCTCATAGAACGAAAATTTGAATTTAGAGCATTTCGACTGCATTAAAGTTTACTCTACTCGACAGGAGCTTTCAAATGAGCACATGCGGAGGTCTGTACGACCACTTTTATTTTTTATTTTTCGGGTAGGGGTCAACAACTTACGGAGGCCCGGGGGGGGGGACCAATGCTCAAAGGATCTAAATGAAATTTGGCATACTTGTTATTTGCCTAAAGAAGAACGCCGTGTCAATTGGCAAGCTTGCACCGACGAAAATGTTTTTTTTTGTCTTGGGACACCCTATACTGTGGAGGGCCAGCCCCATGGGGCTAATGTTTAAATCCTGCGAATCGAGGGGGACTCCTGCCGGAGCGATCCTGCCCCCCCCCCCCCCCGTGGCGGCGCCCCTGGCTCTGGAACCACTTACCGGAGCGACCACTCCGCTCCGGCAGAACCACTCCTGCCGGAGCGATCCTGCCCCCCCCCCCCCTCCGTGGCGACGCCCTGGCTGGAACTACTTAGCGAAGAACACGACATTGGTGACGCCCGCTGTTCAACCCGATAGGTACTGATCACGGGCCCAGTGAAGCGCCGCTACTGTATAGTAACGTGATACAAAATATATTAAGCAAAGCATGGATGCTGGCACCGTTTTATTTGCAGATTCAGTGGAAAACCCCTCTGGCCATGAACTAGAGGTGGCAAAACGTGGACCCGAGGACCCGGTCTCTAGACCCAGTCTGGACCCAGTTGGTCCCAGACTGGCTCCCGCCAAATGATACCGGGTACAAACTGGGTCCGACTTATGTTTCATGCTGGTTTCACGCAAGTAGGAACACGGATACGCAGGTTTCTGTGTGCTGTTGGCCAATCTGAACTGTATGTATTTGCAAGTTGCAACTACAAGAGTTAGTTTACTGGCACTAACTGTAGAGTGCAGATTTGTCAATATTATTTGCGAGACAACATTTTGCTAGTTGGGTCCGCTGGGTCCGAACTTGCCTTGCACCGGGTATAACTGGGTTCATTTTTCAGCTTTTGGGACCGGGTCGGGTCTGGGTCCCCAAAAATATCAACTTTTGCCACCAACAAAATGCCACCATGAACCTCTCAAAATGAATTGTTTCCATTTTTTTTCATTGCATTTTCAAAGTTCATAGAAATTTTCCAAGTTCATAGAAATGTCCAAACTGAATTGTACATATTTTGGACATGTGACCGATTAAATCGCTCCGTTCAGTTTATCTCCGTCATTTAGTCAAGCTGTCGGTCGGGTTCCGATAAGTTTATGATTTGCTGCCACCCAGCCCCGAGTACTCGTCACCTGATCATGTGTGACAGCTGGCCTGTCACCGGTTCATGTGTGACAGTTGATCTGTCACCTGCCGACGGCGAAATTTCGTCACCAGCACGCGACCGCTGACCGGGATCGTTACTGCCTGGGGCGCCATCCGATAGCCTGACCCACTTCGCTGCAGGGCGCCAGCCGCCAGGTCTGCCAACTGCGGCACACTTATTCGGAAGCCGTTAGGAAGCCAGGCCGGCAGCCGATGCATCAACACAGCAACGGGCATCGCCAGCCTGTTACTTATGTATTTAGTTGCACCAATGGAGCACTCACATTATAATCCGTTGACATATGGTAATAACACACCAATTTACAGTTTTAAAAAAAAATGTATCAAGCCTTTTGTGCCCAGCCTTATTTATTACTTAATAAACATGGAACTAATCTGTATACATTGTGAAAGTAAACAATTACATAAATTGTAGGAAGGTATTAGGTAATAGTGTCGTACGGCTGCCGATTCAGGGGCCTCGCCACCGGGGGGCCGCGGGTCGGGTCCCCCAGGATCGCTCCGGCCGAAGTCCGGCCCCCCAGATTCGCAGGATTTTAACATTAGCCCTAGACAATTTTCAATTTAGGCCTAGTCTTCTCTGATAACAGAGAACTAGTTAGTGACCTAACCATTGGTGAAGATCTGAGTAGCAGCGATCATAATATGATAGCATTTAATATATCATCGGAAGTCAGGCCTAAGGATAACCTTCTTATGGTTCCCAACTTCAATCAAGCCGACTTTAATAACAAGAAATGAACTCGCACAGGATAGACTAGAACAATGAGTTAGCAGGATTAGATGCATGTGCAATGTGCAGCCTGGATCACTTTTAAGACTAGGTTAAAACAAATTCAGAGTCAGGGGGATTCAGGACAGTGGCGGATCCAGGGGCGGATCCAGTACAAAATTTCGGGGGGGGGGGGGGGGCACATCAGACGTCAAGGGGCCCTCGAGCTGAAAAGGGCCCCAAACGTTTTTGCAGGTCTGAAAGGGCCTCCAGTCGGTCTGAGAGTGTATTTTCAGTTATGAAAAAGCCCTTGACAAGCCTAAGAGGGCCCTCGTCAGGCCTGAAAGAGTCCCATACCGGTCTGAGAAGGCCTGAGAGGGCCCTATGCAGGGGCGTCGCCGATAATTTTTGAGTGTGTGTGTGTGGGGGGGGGGGGGGGGTCTACTACTAAATCACGATGACCGGTGGCAGTCAGCGCTCAATAGTACATATGATAATAATAACTGTATGCGTATGTACCGAACTGTAACAAACAACTGGGGCATCGCATCCGACAACCAATTCTTTCTTCTTCAAATTTGCCGTCCGACCATTTTTCATTTTCTTGAAAAGTTGTACACTGGGGGTTTCAAGGGCGGGAATTCATTGGTGGTGACAAAACAAAAAATCCAAGATACGCCCTTCCGAATTTGCCAAAATTCACTGTGCAGTTCTAATTCTGACGACCAATAACTCCGAGACTAAAGAAGCGATTTTGATCAACTTTGTTTTTGTTGGGATCGGGATTAGTCAAAAACAATTTGGCAATCACAGATTTTCGATTTTCATTTTTTTTTCACGTGACCTAGTGGCCTACTTTTTGCGCCGTCACCTTGACCTGTTTGAAACTGAAAAGAACATTTTCGTCCGACTATTTGAGCTTCATTGATGTCCTTTCGTATGAAAAATAAAAAAAGTAGGCTTCGGCATGTAAAACTATTTTTGAGCTTTGCAATGCTGACATAATACGCTGTTCGGGCACCTGTCCGTCGATAACTTCGCGAAAGTAATCAGATTCTTCGCGTATTTTTATCTATTTGTTTGCATAGTTTCATTGAATTTGGTGCGTTCTGGTGAATGTGTCATTTGAATGTGAATGTGCATATCATGAAACTTGATGTACGTTGCCGGGCAGAGTAGTTCGTCTATACCTATATATGTCAATGGGGTAAACATCGGTAAATGTGTGGAACACACGTGCCCTATACAATACTTATTTTTAAGGACCCCACTTCCTCTTGTGAGCAATATCTTCAACCTTGATATAATAATGTGTTCTCTTTAGTAAATAGTATTTACATTAATTGATTTAATTTTGAGCAAATTTGCTGGAAATAATGTGTAAAAGTGTGACAAAAAAGTGCATTGTTTAAGATTAGGCTGACCGAGAAGTGTCCAAAAATTGATAAGCCTGACCGACCGATTACCAAATCGGTCACAACATTTTTTCGTTACCAAAATTTTGGTAACCGATTACTCCACTAGTTGGCAGCAATTATTTTGAGAGAGACTAATGTTGATCACAGATGACACAACAAATCAAGAATAAACAACCATCACCATTGGTCATTGTCATCACCACCACTATAAGTAGGCACCTATTTCCAAGGTCTGTATAAATAAGGTTGCACCATATGAAAAAAATCATGTGACCAAGCAATCTCACGTGCAACCACTCCGGGGGCTCCTCCCCTTTTTTTGAACTTAGCTTTTTGCATGTGCCGAAACTCTCATTGGAGTTTGAAACTCCCATAGGGAGTCCTGGAATCGTAATCTATAATATAAAACGAAGTATGATGCCAGACCGTTGAGCTGTTGAGACAAAAGCAATTATAGGGTGATGTGCTCAAAGAATTTGAGTTTATGTTTTTTTCACATTCCTATTATTCAGTAGCATGGCTCCGGAGCGGACAGCTCCATACAAATGGCAACGGTTTTTGGTGGTTTTGACCCAATTTGGTACACTTAGTGAACTAATCTGAATAAAATGCAAAAGGGCACCGTTTTGAACCATGCCGGATCGAATGGTGAAGAAATCATGCAGATCAGTCCCATAGCCTCGGAGCATGGGCTTGCCTACAACAGTTGTTGGTGGTTTTTATCCAATTTGGTCCACTTAGAGTAAACCAATCTGTATAAAACGCAAATTGGCACCGTTTTGAACCACGCCGGATCGAATGGTGAACAAATCATGCAGATCGGTTCCATAGCCTCGGAGTATGGACTTGCCTGCAACTGGTTTCGGTGGTTTTGGTCCAATTTGGTCTACTTAGAATGAACCAATCTGGATAAAACGCAAAACGGTATCATTTTGGACCACATCGGACTGAATGTGGAAAAAATAATGCAGATTGGTTCCATAGCCTCGGAGCATGGGCTTGCCTGCAACAGTTTTTGGTGATTTTGGTCCAATTTGGTCCACTTAAAGTAAACCAATCTATAAAACGTAAAACGGCACCGTTTTGAACCACGTCAAATTTAATGGTGAAAAAATCATGCAGATCAGTTCCATAGCCTTGGAGCATGGGCTTGCCTGCAATGGTTTTTGGTGGTTTTGGCCCAATTTGGTCCACTTAGAGTGAACCAATCTGTATAAAACGCAAAAGGGCATCGTTTTGGACCACGCCAGAGCGAATGCCGAAACAAATCATGCAGATCGGTTCCATAGCCTCGGAACATGGGCTTGCCTGCAACGGTTTTTGGTGGTTTTGGTCCGATTTGGTCCACTTAAAGTGAACCAATCTGTAAAAAACGCAATACGGCATCGTTTTGCACCATACTGCAGCGAATGGTGAAGAAATCACGCAGATCGGCCTCGGAGCATAGGCTTGCCTGCAAATTTGAACTACAGGTTTGGATCCAATTTGGTCCATTTAGATTAGACTAAAGTGGATAAAACGCAAAACGGCACCCATTCCGACCAGTTCAAATTGAATGGTGAAAAATCACTCCGATCGGTCAAGTAGTTTCGGAGCATGGGCTTGCCTGCTAATCTGGACAGTTTTTTTTAGACCCTCTATTCGATGCAAACAAAACATGGCTGCATTTATCATGTGACCAAGCCCTCCCTCAGCTGGTATATACGGCCTTGCCTCAGGTAATGCAATACGAAATTGTTAACATTCATATTGACATAAATAAAGTAAAATCCTCATATTAATTTATTACTGACCAATATTGATATATTGGTCAGTAATTAATATGAGTTGACTGTTTAGCAATAAGAAATGTATCACGTGATCAAAACAATACCTACACCCCGACACCGGCAAAATAATAGTGCGGCAAAACAATAGCCGAAGTGCGCCAAAGAAAATCAACCTTTGGACCTGCCATATATGGTCATGTTCCGCCCCGTTATGGTCACGTGGCTTTTGAAGGGGGGTTGCTACAGCCTTGGGGTGCCTATTTCAAGTTGGTGTGGCAAAGGAAAATTAAAATCCTAAACACTTCGGGTGCGATAGGCAACACGACGAATTCGCCGCAATTACGACGAATTCGTCGGTGATTCGTCGGACGCCGAATATTCGCTCAGTTTGTGTTCGGCAACACGACGAATCTGCAAACGAGCAAATTCTCCCGACGAATTCGCTCTGTCGGAGCGCGAATTTCCAAACCAGTCGTCGGGAGGGCTAATTTATTTTGCTGTGCGCCATAACGTCATCTGCAGTATTGCGTATTGACTGCAGTGTTGCGGAGTACTGCCAAACTTCAAAGTACCGTGATTTCTGAAAACCAGTAAAATAATCACACAAACCAAACGCGTGTCAAACTAGCTCACATTCACATTCACATTCGGAAACACATTCGCGGACTATTTGGATTTCCATGAAAATGGGCACACAGGTAGAACATGACCTCCTTATTACGCTCATAAAATCTTAAGAGTTGCACATTAAACATCAAAGGATTTAGAGCAGGTCAGATAGACTTAAAGGAAATAGTTCACCTTCAACATTAATTTTAAACTGAGATAACAGTTTTGTAGCCCGTGTTGGGAAACCCCTATTTGCAAGTTTTCTTGACTGAAAAGACTCTCCAGCCGAATATATTTGAGTTTTTGGCGAAGGAATGCGGTGCTGGCGAAAGAATGTTGTGCTGGTTCTAGCCCGGGCAGAGGCTATACCATCAGCCAATCAGCTTGCAGCGGAAGCGATCGTCGGCCGCCGGTTGGCACATCTCCAATGCGAGTCTATCTTTACGCGACTACTTTCGAATCTGATTGGCTGAACTATTGTTTACATTCGCGTGACGTCAGGACTCTCACTCAGAGAGTATGCATATAGTTTTGATAAACAATACAAATTTACGGCCTTCTGTCCTGAATCGGCGCGATATAAGGCCATTTTTGACAATATAAAAAGAAATTGTATTAAAAAATATAATCAAATCGTGTTGGGTAAAAATTTTCCAAGGTGAACTCTTTCCTTTAAAGTCATACAGCGGACTATTTTGATTTGCATAAAAATTAGCACACATGTAGAGCATGACCTCCTTATCACGCTGATAAAATCTTAGAGTCGCACATTCAAAATCAAAGGATTTAGAGCAGGTCAGATAGTTATAATCAAACAGCGGACTATTCCGATTTGCATCAAAATTGACACATTGGTAGAACATGACCGAATTATCTCGCTTATATAATCTTAGAGTCGCACATTCAAAATCAAAGGATTTAGAGCAGGTCATAGGTTCAAGGTCAAACAGCGGACAATTCGGATTTGCATGAAAATTGGCTCACATTCACATTCGGTAACACATTCGCGGACTATTCGGATTTGCATGCAAATTGGCACACTGCAGTGGCGCACGCAGGGGGGGGGGGTCAAAGCGGTCAGCTGAGCCCCCGAAATTTATGAGGGGGCTCGCATCAAAAGGACCCGTATTAGGGCCCATACCTGGCAGGGCCCGGTCTTGGTAAGGCCTGCTCGAGGCAGGGGCCCGGTGCTGGCAAAGGCATGATATGGAGCCCGGTCCTTGCATATTCTTGATGCGGGCCGTTTCTGGTAGGGGCCCGGTCTTGGCAAAGTCGTGGCATGGGGACCGGTCAGGACGAGGGTCCGGTCACAACAGGGCCCGGTCCTTGCATATTCTTGATACAGGCCCCTTTCTAGTAGGGGCCCAGACTTGGTCAGGTCCGATCGAGACAGGGGCCCGGTACTGGCAAAAGCGTGATATGACCATGGGGCCCGGTCATGACGGGGGCCCGGGCACAACAGGGCCCGCTCCTTGCAAATTATTTGATACGGGCCCCTTCCTGACAGGGGCCCGTCCTGGTAGGGGCCCGATCAAGACAGGGCCCCGTTGCTGGCGGAGGCGTGATATTGGGGCCCGGTCAGGTCGAGGGCCCGGTCCTTGCAAATTATTGATACGGGCCCGTTCCTGGTAGGAGCCCGGTCTTGGTCAGGCCCGATCGAGGCAGGGGCCGGTGCTAGCAAAGGCGTGATATAGGGCCCGGTCAGGACGAGAGCCCGGTCACAACAGGATCCAGTCCTTGTATATTCTTGATACGGGCCCGTTCCTGGTAGGGGCCCGGTTTGGTCAGGCCCGATCGAGGCAGGGGTCCGGTGCTAGCAAAGGCGTGATATGGGGCCCGGTCAGGATGAGGGCCCCATCCGCCGTCACAACAGGGCCCGGTCCTTATAAATTATTGATACGGTCACGTTTTGGTGACACGGGCCCGTTCCTAGTAGGGGCTCGGTCTTGATCAGGCCCGATCGAGGCAGGGGCCCGGTGCTGGCAAAGACGTGATATGGGGCCCGGTCAAAACGAAGGCCCGGTCACAACAGGGCCCGGTATTTGCATTTGCTTGATACGGGCCCGTTTCTGGTAGGGGTCCGGTCTTGGTCAGGTCCGATCGAGGTAGGGGTCCGGTGCTGGCAAAGGCGTGATATGGGCCCGGTCAGGACAAGGGCCCGGTCACAACAGGGCGCGCTCCTGGGAAATTATTTGATACGACCCCTTCCTGATAGGGGCCCGTTCCTGGTAGGGGTCCGATCGATGCAGGGGCCCGGTGCTGGCAGAGGTGTGCCGCGTGATATGGGGCCCGGTCAGGATGAGGGCCCGGTCACAACAGGGCCCGGTACTTGCATTTTCTTGATACTGGGCCGTTTCTGGTAGGGGTCCGGTCTTGGTCAGGCCCGATCGAGGCAGGGGCCCGGTGCTGGAAAAGGCGTAATATGGAGCCCGGTCAGGACGAGGGCCCGGTCACAACAGGGCCCGATCCTTGCATTTTTTTTTTAGACGGGCCCGTTCCTGGTAGGGGCCCGATCAAGGCAGGGCCCCGGTGTTGGCAGAGGGGTGATATGGGGCCCGGTCAGGTCTAGTCTCTGGCCAAAACTAGTGGCTAGAACAAACATGAACTAAATGTATCCCTTTACTACTGAGAAATATGCGTTTTGTTTTTCCCCGTAGAGTTACATTGAAAAGTTCGCAATTATAACTTGACCTTAGGTCACCACTCGCCGATATAGAAAATGCGACATATTGTAGTCCCTAACGACCTCATGACGTGCCATGAGTTTCATGTCGCCCAAGGGAGTATGCCTACTCACATAGTTTATGTGGGGTTATTGACACTGGTCTATAGAACATAATTTTCTGAATTGACCCATGACTTCGTTTCTCCAGATTCGCCCTAGTTGCTGAGATATTCCAAAGACTCCAGGAACTTGCTGGGAGCAAAAAGTTATCGGGTAGACTCCAGAGGGCTTCCGCTACTAGAAGCACTGCAACTATCGATTAAACTGCTAGCATATTGTTAGCGCCGGCCAATAGCAATTCAACAAAACAGCTCGTGCACGCTGATAGCAGCAGCCGAACAGAAACTGGACGGCCATCATGTTTTTCGATGATGGCCGTTTCGATGATGGCCGATGGCCATTTTTTGAAGAAGATATCAATTTACAGCTACGAAACTTGCACATAATAAAGTTTACAGTGGCAAGAACGTGCTGTGCAAAACTTGTCTTTCTATCTTGCATGATGTGACCGTAATTGTATTGTCTTATGTGCGCCGTTTTACATTACACCACCATTGTGGCGATCGTTTTATAGATATCGAAACAAAAAATAAGCAAAAAACAATATAAGTGAAAATTCAACTAAATGGGCTCCAGATGTGAATTTCATCATATACAACAATCAAACTAATAGCTACTTACCGTATGCAAAAATATTTTTGGCATTCCAAAACAGTAGGCACACTCCCTTTAAAGGAAATAGTTCACCTTGGAATTTGTTTACCAAACACGATTTGATAATTTTAATAGAATTTATTTTTATATTGTCAAAAATGGCCTTATATCGCGCCGATTCAGGACAGAAGGCCGTACATTTTTATTGTTTATCAAAACTTATTGCATACTCTCTGAGTCCAGAGTCCTGACGTCACGCGAATGTAAACAATGGTTCAGCCAATCAGATTCGAAAGTAGTCGCGTAAAGATAGACTCGCATTGGAGATGTGCCAACCGGTGACCGGCGATCGCTTGCTAGCACCAGCTGCAAGCTGATTGGCTGATGGTATAGCCTCTGCCCGGGCTAAAACCAGTACAACATTCTTTCGCCAGCACCGCATTCCTTCGCCACAAACTCAAATATATTCGGCTGGAGAGTCTTTTCAGTCAAGAAAACTTGCAGATAGGGGTTTCCCAACACGGGCTACAAAACTGCTATCTCAGTTTAAAACTAATGTTGAAGGTGAACTATTTCCTTTAAAAAATATAATCAAATCGTGTTGAGTAAAATTTGTCCAAGGTGAACTATTTCCTTTAACCACTGTGCCGGCGCGGCGGTGCTACCAAGAAGTTGTTTGGTGGTCATGTCATTTGACCTGACCTGACCTGTTCGGGACCCAATTTTGTTGCCAAAACGTGGCTTAGCTATTCATTTCAAGTTGCTGAAAGTTTCAAGTCCATATCTATATTCGTTTTCTGATTATGGCGATAATAAAACAAGGGGGTGAAACACATTTTATCGGATTTCGGCAGAACGGTTGATTTGTGACAGATTACATAATCTAAGTTTTGCAATCAACCGTTAAACAAAGAAACTAAGCGCGATCTAAGCTTCAGGCGCGCGCGCACTAATGTTGTGTACGGCGGCCGGCCGGCCGCGTCCCCCGCCTTCTACGTCACAGCGACTCCGGTGTCGCGGCTACTAAATTAGTGTTTATCACACTTTTTCGGCCAGAGTGTTCTACCTGGGTTTATACAGCCTTGCATCAGGGCAAGGCTGTGTAAACCAGGTAGACCGCTCCGGCTGAAAAAGTGGCGACAACTCGTAATTTAGTTACAACGACCCCGCAGCTGCTGTGACGCGGATGAGGGTCTCGCGGCCGGCCGGCCGGTCGCTTACGTAGGGTTAACGCGTAGACCCCTCCCGCTTTTTGCCGCTTGGTTCCTTTGTTTGTCGGTTGATTTTTAAACTTAAGATGTCTATCTACCACAAATTAAGCGTTGTATTGGGTACCGTTGCGAAAATTGCAATCCGACCCAAACTTTTTAAGTTATGGGCCGGGACAGTTTGCTGCCCGGTGATCCGGCCGGCCGCGTACTCCCCCCGTTTTTTCCCCGCTTGGTTCCTCCGTTTACCGGCAGATTGTTACACTTAAGATGTCTATATACCACAAATTAAGCGATGTATTGGATGACTTTGGGAAAATCGCAATGCAACCCAATTTTTGTGTTAAGTTATGGGCCGGCAAATTCCACTGACCGGCGATTCCGACCGGACCGCCGTACGTAAAACGCCAACGCGCACGTTCCTCCGGTGTGTGTCGCCTGATTTCTTCATTTGCTGACCGATTGTTACAATTAAGATAACAATCTGTCACAAATTGAACGATGTATCTTATGCCGTTGAGAAAATTGTCATCGGACTCAAACTATTTACATTTTGGGCCGGCAAGTTAACCGTTCTTTGGCTCACGATGGCAGACCGAACAGCCACCTCATACAATACTCAAACAGTGATAACACTCAAATAGTCTGAATTTAAATCATGCGGCCCATATTATGGCTAAGGAAAAATTGCACTAGGCTTACCTGATAAATAAAACAAAGTTGCTGATATAACAGTTGACAATTTGCGATGATGTCTGACAGTTCTTGGCAAAGGCCAAAGCATACCCACAAAATAGATATTCTCATCTTTTTTGACGAGTTTCATGAAAATCTGATTAGATAAGTCGATTGTCAAATGCATTCAAGCAATTCAAAGTAACTGTTTAAAATTACACTTCCCGCCCGCGTCTCCGCACCACACCATCCCGCCCGCTCACCGCGTCTCCAGCCGACGCCTGCCCACCAGGCGCCGCCATCGGCGGATGCAGAACGGTGGTGGTGGGGGAGGGGAACGTTTTTTTTGGGGGGGATTCCAAAAAGTTTCACACAATTCTGAAAACTCATCGGATTTCGCTTGCTTATGCATTGATAGCTGATTTAAAACAAACTTTCCTTAGTAAAAGTTGCTTGAATTTTGTTCTATATCAGGAAATGTGTCAATTTTGCGCCGATTTCAGGTTTGTCTAGAAGTTTGTCGGGGGGAGTGGCATGGCCGTCATACCCTCCCCCTTCCCCCTGGATCCGCTAGTGGGTGCCGCGGCGAGACGCAATGTGTTTTTGCCTGTGGAGACCAGTGCAGAAAATCCGAGATCTTTGGTCACAGCCCAGTCACGGCCACGGCATGAGCTGGCAAGTCACAGCTTTAGTCCCGGCGCTGCGATGCTAACCCTATGGCGCTGCCTTGCCAGTCACAGCTTCACCAGGTCAGGTCTGGTCCCAGCGCTGGGACGCTGGGACCAGAATTCTGCAACTCTAGTTGCCTGGCAACGCACGCACCAGGGCGCTGTACGTGGCAGGTGCTCTCCCGCCCCGTGCGGTCTCTAAATAGTAAATACGTCGCGTTACATCGCATCATAATTAATTGGCCTTTCACATATACATTTGTATAACTCTCAACGTTTTCTCAAACTAGGAAAAATCCTCGAGAAGCTCCTAGACACCCATGCCATCCGCACGGCGCCATGCAATTAACGTTACGTAAGCAAATGATGTTCGGCTATTCTGACCCTTACTCGTCATCAGCCGTCGACCAATGAGCGTGGAGAGTCTCAGACGCTGATTGGCCAAAAAGCTGTTGCAGCAAAACCTGGCTCATGAGCAGATGCGTGAACAAGACCAAGCTGCGGACGTTGCTAATATTTGTCGCCCTTTTTCCCCATGTTAAATAGGCGGAGCGGACCCCCCTGCATCAGGGTATCTCTGTAACAAAAGTTTTGCAAATGAGAGATTGCTGCAAACTATAGGTGAGAGCCAGTGCGCAAAACTTGGCAGTAACATCAACAAGATATTTGGGGCAGCCCAAATCCTGCCCCAAATAGGACAGCTTGCTGTCCTATTTGGGGTAGGATTTTCCGGATCAAATTTCGCTCCTTAATCAGCAAAATCACATTTTATCTAGTGTAAATTCTCTTATCAGCCAAATGTTAACCAGGGAGGGGGGGAGTTCCGGTCATCAGCACAATCTCATCCTATCTAGCGTGAATTGTTAAATTGTTACTACTGCAAAAAAATGTTACTTCTGGGGTTAGCATCAGGGTATCTAACCAAAGTTTTGCAAATGAGAGATTGTGGCAAACTATAGGCATGCAAAAACCAGTAGAGCCAGTATGCAAAATGTGGCAGGAACATGAACAAGATATTTGGGGGAGCCAAATTCTGCCCCAAATGGGACAACAAGCAGTCCTATTTGGGGCAGGATAAAATTTCTCTCCTTAAAGGAAATAGTTCACCTTGGAAAATTTGTACCCAACACAATTTGATTATATTTTTAATACAATTTCTTTTTATATTGTCAAAAATGGCCTTATATCGCACCGATTCAGGACAGAAGGCCGTACATTTTTCTTGTTTATCAAAGCTATATGCATACTCTGAGTCAGAGTCCTGACGTCACGTGAATGTAAAAAATGGTTCAGCCAATCAGATTTGAAAGTAGTCGCATAAAGAAAGACTCGCATTGGAGATGTGCCAACCGGCGGCCGGTGATCGCTTGCTAGCACCAGATGCAAGCTGATTGGCTGATGGTATAGCCTCTGCCCAGGCTAGAACCAGTACAACATTCTTTCGCCAGCACCGCATTCCTTCGCCAAAAACTCAAATATATTCGGCTGGAGAGTCTTCAGTCAAGAAAACTTGCAGATAGTGGTTTCCCGACACGGGCTACAAAACTACTATCTCAGTTTAAAACTAATGTTGAAGGTGAACTATTTCCTTTAATCAGCAAAATCACATTTTATGTAGTGTAAATTCGCTTCTCAGCCAAATGTTGACCGGGGAGAGGGGGAGTTCCGGTTGTCAGCACAATCTCATCCTATCTTGTGTGAATTGTTAAATTGTTACTATTGCCCCAAAATGTCAAAAGCTACCCCAAAATTCCAAAAGCTGCCCCCCAAATATTCAAATGCTGCTAAAAAATGTCAAATGCTGCCCCAATTTTGATGTGTTGGTGCCAACCCTGCCCGACAAGATCTTGTCAAAACTTGCACCACGTTTTGCAGACTGGGGTGAGAGCATGATTGGAGAATTGTTTCCAAAGTTGGTGTGGCCAGAAGGTATTCTAGTGCTATTTTGCTATTTTTTTTATAGCCCAACAAGATGCTCCAATAGATTTGCATAAGAAAACAAAATTAAATGTTGGTGTGGTATTGGCCACACCTGCCATACTACATTCTCCACCCATGGGTGAGAGTTGGGAGAATTGGGACACAGGAGAATAGGGACGTGTAAATATTGAACTGTCTGTCTCATGGTGAACTGTCTGTCTCCGTGGTGAACTGTCTGTCTCGTGGTGAACTGTCTCGTGGTGGGCTGTCTTTCTCCGTGGTGAGCTGTCTCTCATGGTGAGCTGTCTGTCTCCGTAGTGAACTGTCTGTCTCGTGGTGAACTGTCTCGTGGTGAGCTCTCTGTCCCCGTAGTGAACTGTCTGTCTCGTGGTGAACTGTCTCGTGGTGAACTGTCTCGTGGTGAACTGTCTCGTGGTGAACTGTCTCGTGGTGAACTGTCTGTCTCGTGGCGAACTGTCTGTCTCGTGGTGAAATGTCTCGTGTTGAGCTGTCTGTCTCGTGGTGAGCTGTCTGTCTCCGTGGTGGACTGTCTGTCTCGTGGTGAACTGTCTCGTGGTGAACTGTCTCGTGGTGAACTGTCTGTCTCGTGGTGAACTGTGTGTCTCGTGGTGAGCTGTGTGTCTCGTGGTGAACTGTCTGTCTCCGTGGTGAACTGTCTCGTGGGGGGCTGTCTGTCGCCGTGGTGAACTGTCTCGTGGTGAACTGTCTGTCTCCGTGGTGAGCTGTCTGTCTCCGTGGTGAACTGTCTGTCTCGTGGTGAGGTGTCTGTCTCCTTGGTGAACTGTCTGTCTCCGTGGTGAACTGGCGTGGTGAACTGTCTCTGTCTTCGTGGTGAACTGTCTGTCTCCGTGGTGAGCTGTCTGTCTCCGTGGTGAGCGGTCTGTCTCCGTGGTGAGCTGTCTGTCTCCGTGGTGAACTGTCTGTCTCGTGGTGAGCTGTCTGTCTCCGTGGTGAGCGGTCTGTCTCCGTGGTGAGCGGTCTGTCTCCGTGGTGAACTGTCTGTCTCCGTGGTGAACTGTCTGTCTCCGTGGTGAGCGGTCTGTCTCCGTGGTGAGCGGTCTGTCTCCGTGGTGAGCGGTCTGTCTCGTGGTGAACTGTCTGTCTCCGTGGTGAACTGTCTGTCTCCGTGGTGAGCGGTCTGTCTCCGTGGTGAGCGGTCTGTCTCCGTGGTGAGCGGTCTGTCTCCGTGGTGAACTGTCTGTCTCCGTGGTGAGCTCTCTGTCTCCGTGGTGAACTGGCGTGGTGAACTGTCTCTGTCTTCGTGGTGAACTGTCTGTCTCCGTGGTGAGCTGTCTGTCTCCGTGGTGAGCGGTCTGTCTCGTGGTGAACTGTCTGTCTCGTGGTGAGCTGTCTGTCTCCGTGGTGAGCGGTCTGTCTCCGTGGTGAGCGGTCTGTCTCCGTGGTGAGCGGTCTGTCTCGTGGTGAACTGTCTGTCTCGTGGTGAGCTGTCTGTCTCCGTGGTGAGCGGTCTGTCTCCGTGGTGAGCGGTCTGTCTCCGTGGTGAGCGGTCTGTCTCCGTGGTGAGCGGTCTGTCTCCGTGGTGAGCGGTCTGTCTCGTGGTGAACTGTCTGTCTCCGTGGTGAACTGTCTGTCTCCGTGATGAGCTGTCTGTCTCGTGGTGAACTGTCTCGTGGTGAACTGTCTGTCTCGTGGTGAACTGTCTGTCTCCCTGGTGAACTGTCTGTCTCCGTGGTGAACTGTCTCGTGGGGGGCTGTCTGTCGCCGTGGTGAACTGTCTCGTGGTGAACTGTCTGTCTCCGTGGTGAGCTGTCTGTCTCCGTGGTGAACTGTCTGTCTCGTGGTGAGCTGTCTGTCTCCTTGGTGAACTGTCTGTCTCCGTGGTGAACTGGCGTGGTGAACTGTCTCTGTCTTCGTGGTGAACTGTGTCTCCGTGGTGAGCTGTCTGTCTCCGTGGTGAGCGGTCTGTCTCCGTGGTGAGCTGTCTGTCTCCGTGGTGAACTGTCTGTCTCGTGGTGAGCTGTCTGTCTCCGTGGTGAGCTGTCTGTCTCCGTAGTGAACTGTCTGTCTTCGTGGTGAGCTGTCTGTCTCCGTGGTGAGCTATCTGTCTCCGTGGTGAACTGTCTGTCTCGTGGTGAGCGGTCTATTCCGTGGTGAGCGGTCTGTCTCCGTGGTGAGCTGTCTGTCTCCGTGGTGAACTGTCTGTCTCCGTGGTGAACTGTCTGTCTTCGTGGTGAGCGGTCTGTCTCCGTGGTGAGCGGTCTGTCTCCGTGGTGAGCTGTCTGTCTCGTGGTGAGCACCAACGAGACAGACAGCTCATCTTATGATGATGAGCTGTCTGTCTCGTGGTGAACTGTCTCGTGGTGAGCTGTCTGTCTCCGTGATGAGCTGTCTGTCTCGTGGTGAACTGTCTCGTGGTGAGCTGTCTGTCTCCGTGGTGAACTGTCTGTCTCCGTGGTGAACTGTCTGTCTCCGTGGTGAGCTGTCTGTCTCGTGGTGAACTGTCTAGTGGTGAGCTGTCTGTCTCCGTGGTGAGCTGTCTGTCTCGTGGTGAACTGTCTAGTGGTGAGCTGTCTGTCTCCGTGGTGAACTGTCTGTCTCCGTGGTGAGCTGTCTGTCTCGTGGTGAACTGTCTGTCTCCGTGATGAGCTGTCTCGTGGTGAGCTGTCTGTCTCGTGGTGAGCGGTCTGTCTCCGTGGTGAGCGGTCTGTCTCCGTGGTGAACTGTCTGTCTCCGTGATGAGCTGTCTCGTGGTGAGCTGTCTGTCTCGTGGTGAACTGTCTGTCTGTGGTGAGCTGTCTGTCTCGTGATGAGCTGTCTGTCTCGTGGTGAGCTGTCTTTCTTGTGGTAAGCTGTCTGTCTCCGTGGTGAGCGGTCTGTCTCCGTGGTGAGCGGTCTGTCTCCGTGGTGAGCTGTCTGTCTCCGTGGTGAACTGTCTGTCTCGTGGTGAGCTGTCTGTCTCCGTGGTGAGCGGTCTGTCTCCGTGGTGAGCTGTCTGTCTCCGTGGTGAACTGTCTGTCTCCGTGGTGAACTGTCTGTCTCGTGGTGAGCTGTCTGTCTCCGTGGTGAGCTGTCTGTCTCCGTGGTGAACTGTCTGTCTAGTGGTGAGCTGTCTGTCTCCGTGGTGAACTGTCTGTCTCGTGGTGAGCTGTCTGTCTCCGTGGTGAGCTGTGTGTCTCCGTGGTGAACTGTCTGTCTCGTGGTGAGCTGTCTGTCTCCGTGGTGAACTGTCGTGTCACGTGGTGAACTGTCTGTCTCGTGGTGAGCTGTCTGTCTCCGTGGTGAACTGTCTGTCTCCGTGGTGAGCTGTCTGTCTCATTGGTGAACTGTCTGTCTCGTGGTGAGCTGTCTGTCTCCGTGGTGAACTGTCTGTCTCCGTGGTGAACTGTCGTGGTGAACTGTCTGTCTCCGTGGTGAACTGTCTGTCTCCGTGGTGAGTTGTCTGTCTCCGTGGTGAGCGGTATGTCTCCGTGGTGAACTGTCTGTCACGTGGTGAACTGTCTGTCTCGTGGTGAGCTGTCTGTCTCCGTAGTGAACTGTCTGTCTCCGTGGTGAACTGTCTGTCTCCGTGGTGAGCTGTCTGTCTCCGTGGTGAACTGTCTGTCTCGTGGTGAGCGGTCTGTCTCCGTGGTGAGCTGTCTGTCTCGTGGTGAGCGGTCTGTCTCCGTGGTGAACTGTCTGTCTCGTGGTGAACTGTCTGTCTCGTGGTGAACTGTCTGTCTCCGTGGTGAACTGTCTGTCTCGTGGTGAGCTGTCTGTCTCCGTGGTGAACTGTCTCGTGGTGAGCTGTCTGTCTCCGTGGTGAACTGTCTCCGTGGTGAACTGTCGTGGTGAACTGTCTGTCTCCGTGGTGAGCTGTCTGTCTCCGTGTTGAGCGGTCTGTCTCGTGGTGAACTGTCTGTCTCCGTGGTGAACTGTCTCCGTGGTGAGCTGTCTGTCTCCGTGGTGAACTGTCTCCGTGGTGAACTGTCGTGGTGAGCCGTCTGTCTCCGTGGTGAGCGGTCTGTCTCGTGGTGAACTGTCTGTCTCCGTGGTGAGCTGTCTGTCTCGTGGTGAACTGTCTGTCTCGTGGTGAGCTGTCTGTCTCCGTGGTGAGCTGTCTGTCTCCGTGGTGAGCGGTCTGTCTCCGTGGTGAGCTGTCTGTCTCGTGGTGAACTGTCTGTCTCGTGGTGAGCTGTCTGTCTCCGTGGTGAGCTGTCTGTCTCGTGGTGAACTGTCTCGTGGTGAGCTGTCTGTCTCCGTGGTGAGCTGTCTGTCTCGTGGTGAACTGTCTCGTGGTGAGCCGACTACCGGGTCGCGGTAGTGAGCTGGCTGTATCAGCGGTGACGGGGGTCGGGTGTGTTGAGACTAGTCGGGGGAGTGCCGGGTGTTTCCCGTCCGGTCACTGTCCTCATACACTGGGCGGCGGAGGAGCAGCTGTCCTGCAGTGGCAGGCTAGGCAGCCAGGGGCTGATGACATTTCGACTATGTTGGCCACTGCCACCTTTTTTTTTGTGCGGCAGAATCTTGGACTGTTTGTTAAAAGTTGCGCTGCATCAATATGATGACATTGAAGATGTTGAATAAGCTGCTGGCGAGAGTGAAATCAGAATACAGCGTTGTGAGTTGTGACTTGTTGATATATAGAGCATTCGTAATATATTATCGATTGATTTAAGACTTAAGTAGCCTGTGTGATATAGTCCATGTTGTGTAATTTATTACGGCGCTCAATCCGAAAAGAAACCTGGCTAAATAGTAACGTCAGCAAAAGCTTCGAACAGCTGCGTGCAATTTTTCACATTTGTCTTACTCGCCATCCAGTAAAATCACACCTAGCTGCTACGTCTCCGTGCAATGTTTGTGTATTCATCTTATTGGTTGAGTAGTCACATGTTTAGACATTGCATGCGTCAGATATGGCATTCGGCGAGCTGGTCCGCTGGCGGGCAGCACACCTTCCCGGTCACGTTTCCGTGACTTGACACGTTACGGGAAGTGACTCATCACGACATGTAGTAATCCAGTCTCGCAGCTGCACCAGCGCCGCCCGTCGGCAGTTCCGCTTTCTTGTTGTTGATCCCCGTCTCCAGCCCCCCCTCTCCCCCCGGTTCGATCAATGACCGTCAGTCAGTGCATCGCAGCGCGGCGGTGAATCAGCTGACTGACGCTCCCTCCGTCCACAGAGAATCAGCTGACGCTCCCTCCCTCCATCATTAGAGAATCAACCGACGCTCCCTCCCTCCGTCCACAGAGAATCAGCTGACGCTCCCTCCCTCCATCATTAGAGAATCAGCTGACGCTCCCTCCGTCCACAGAGAATCAGCTGACGCTCCCTTCCCTCCATCATTAGAGAATCAGCTGACGCTCCTCCGACCACAGAGAATCAGCTGACGCTCCCTCCCTCCATCATTAGAGAATCAGCTGACGCTCCCTCCGTCCACAGAGAATCAGCTGACGCTCCCTCCCTCCATCATTAGAGAATCGGCTGACGCTCCGTCCCTCCATCAGCAGAGAATCAGCTGACTCTCCCTCCCTCCATCAGCAGAGAATCAACTGACGCTCCCTCCCTCCGTCCACAGAGAATCAGCTGACGCTCCCTCCCTCCATCATTAGAGAATCAACTGACGCTCCCTCCCTCCCTCCACAGAGAATCAACTGACGCTCCCTCCCTCCATCATTAGAGAATCAGCTGACGCTCCCTCCCTCCCGCCGCAGAGAATCAGCTGACGCTCCCTCCGTCCACAGAGAATCAGCTGACGCTCCCTCCCTCCATCATTAGAGAATCAGCTGACGCTCCCTCCGGCCACAGAGAATCAGCTGACGCTCCCTCCCTCCATCATGAGAGAATCAGCTGACGCTCCGTCCCTCCATCAGCAGAGAATCAGCTGACGCTCCCTCCCTCCATCAGCAGAGAATCGGCTGACGCTCCCTCCGTCCACAGAGAATCATCTGACGCTCCCTCCCTCCATCATTAGAGAATCAGCTGACGCTCCCTCCCTCCATCAGCAGAGAATCAGCTGACGCTCCCTCCCTCCCTCCGCAGAGAATCAGCTGACGCTCCCTCCCTCCATCATGAGAGAATCAGCTGACGCTCCGTCCCTCAATCAGCAGAGAATCAGCTGACGCTCCCTCCCTCCATCATTAGAGAATCAGCTAACGCTCCCTCCCTCCTTCCGCAGAGAATCAGCTGACGCTCCCTCCCTCCATCAGCAGAGAATCTGCTGACGCTCCCTCCCTTCATCATTAGAGAATCAGCTGACGCTCCCTCCCTCCATCATTAGAGTCAGCTGACGCCCCCTCCCTACATCAGCAGAGAATCAGCTGACGCTCCCTCCCTCCGTAGAGAATCAGCTGACGCTCCCTCCCTCCATCAGCAGAGAATCAGCTGACGCTTCCTCCCTCCATCATTAGAGAATCAGCTGACGCTCTCTCCCTCCATCAGCAGAGAATCAGCTGACGCTCCCTCCCATCAGCAGAGAATCAGCTGACGCTCCCTCCCTCCATCAGCAGGGAATCAGCTGACGCTCCCTCCCTCCCTCCGCAGAGAATCAGCTGACGCTCCCTCCCTCCATCAGCAGAGAATCAGCTGACGCTCCCTCCCTCCGCAGAGAATCAGCTGTCGCTCCCTCCCTCCGCAGAGAATCAGCTGACTCTCCCTCCCTCCATCAGCAGAGAATCAGCTGACGCTCCCTCCCTCCACAGAGAATCAGCTGACGCTCCCTCCCTCCGTCAGCAGAGAATCAGCTGACGCTCCCTCGCTCCCTCCGCAGAGAATCAGCTGACACTCCCTCCCTCCATCAGCAGAGAATCAGCTGACGCTCCCTCCCTCCATCATTAGAGAATCAGCTGACGCTCCCTCCCTCCATCAGCAGAGAATCAGCTGACGCTCCCTCCCTCCGCAGATAATCAGCTGACGCTCCCTCCCTCCATCAGCAGAGAATCAGCTGACGCTCCCTACCTCCGCAGAGAATTAGCTGACGCTCCCTCCCTCCATCATTAGAGAATCAGCTGACGCTCCCTCCCTCCGCAGAGAATCAGCTGACGCTCCCTCCCTCCATCAGCAGAGAATCAGCTGACGCTCCCTCCCTCCATCAGCAGAGAATTAGCTGACGCTCCCTCCCTCCGTCCGCAGAAAATCAGCTGACAGCTGGCGGCCGAGCCCGCCCGGCGGCTGACGGCGGCCTCACACCATAGCGTCCCCGTCTGCCCCCGCCGCCGGTCCGACTGGGAGCCTGCAGCCTGCGGACGCTGACGCCCGGTCCGACCCGGCACCATCGGCAGCGGTGTCAGCAGACAGCGTCATCTCGTCAGTGACTGCTAGCGGCGCCGGTCCGACCGTCTCTGAGAACGGCGCCACCCCGTCTGACGGAGCGGACTGCAGCCGTGTGGACGGTAGCACCCCGGCTGGCCCCCGGGACGGCCCCAGCGTGCCCTCCGCCGCCCTGGAGGGCGGGAGCACAGGGACTTCCAGTCAGATCAGCCGTCCACAGACGTCCTGTCAACAAGACGCAGGGAGACCTTCTGTTGGACGGAACAGCGCTAACAGCTCCTCTGCTGACTCTGAACGAAGCAGCACCCAGTCTCTTCGTCTGACGGAGACAAACACCCCTTCGCCCCGTGTGGCAGAGACAAACACCCCGTCCGCCGACCCAGTGCGGACTAGCGCATCCTCGCCGCCTCTGAAAGGCCCCGGAACGTCACCTGCCTGCTGGGAGACCTCAGCTGGAGACAGGGTCGGCTCGCCGCCGCCGATGGTACCGGTCGGGGAGGCTGACCTGACCAGCGGTGACCTGGCGCGATCGCCCAAACGCCAGAACTGGTCGCTGTACGACCGTGTTGGTAACAAGCTGTGTCGTTCTCTGAGCAGCAGTGCCGTGCCGCCGCCGACCGCCGCCACCGCAACGGCCAGCGCTCGCAGTGACTGTCTCCCGACGCGCAAACTCGTCTGGGTCTGCCCGCGGTGCACCCTCGACAATCCCAGCTCAGCGGCGTTCTGCGAGGCGTGCGAGGCGCCTCCTCGCCCGGAGGCCGCTCCTCGCAGGCCTGTCTCGGACATCACGCCTGTATCTGTACAGGCAGCGCTGGCGCGGTTCGTAGCCTCGCGGGCTGTCGGCGGCTCCGGCTCCGACAGCCTGCACCGGTTCTCTAGTCATCTGGCTGGCACCGTCGTCCGCGCCGACACCAGTGTTGGACGGCAGACGCTTGATGGTGACTTCCAGTACCTGCCGGGCCAGGCGGCGTCGCCCGCCGAGCCGACTGCGATGCCGCCGGCATGCTGGCGTTGTGCGCAGTGTACGTACATTAACGCGGCGGGGGCGCTGCGGTGTGCGCTGTGCGCGGCGGCCCCCGCCGCTGCAGCGCCGCCACCGCCTTCCGACTGGACTTGTTCACGGTGTACTCTGGTGAACACTGCTGCGGCACGGCGCTGTGCCGCCTGCCGCAGCCGGTCAGCCACTGCCCCCGCCTCCGCTCCGGCCACCGCCGCCGCCGCCGCCCCCGCCCCCGCCACCGCCCCCGCCCCCGCCCCCGCCCCCGCCCCCGCCCCCGCCCCCGCCTCCGCCTCCGCCTCCGCCTCCGCTCCGGCCACTGCCGCCGCCCCCGCGGACGCCGGCTGGGCGTGCCCGACGTGTACCTACGGCAACGCGCCGGATGACGGACGCTGCGGGATGTGCGGCGCGCCGCGGGTGGGCGGCACACGGTCCGAGCCTGCCAGCTCTCTGGCGTCCCGGAGAGAGAGTGAACTGGAGTCTGATCTCCGTACGTGGGAGGAACAGGGCGCCCGGCAGCCCTGGAGACGCATCGTCCACTTCTGTAAACAGGTAGGCCATGTGGTGGTATGGATCACTCGCTGGTTTGTCTTGGTCTTGTGATATCTGCCTGTCTTGTGTTCACCGAGTTCTTTTTTAGGGTAGAATTTGGACAGAACTTCAATTCCTGATTGCAAAACAATTAAACTTGTAAAACGGTTGGTGCGATTGAAGAATGCCGTTTCGTGAGATCGAAGAGTGAAAGCAGGACATTTTATCCAGAAGGAGAGGTTATTTCCGAGTAGGAGCCCGACCTCGCCTTCGAAATTCTCTTCCAGGTTTTCTCCTCCGTCAATAAGATACGGCCAATTGTTAAAATCATTCGCGTTTGGGGCGTAGTTATTGGATACCGGGATCCTGCTTAACCCGCGCACTGCAGGGGGGGGGGGGGGGGGGGGGGGGGGTGTTTTCCGCCCTCCCTCAGGGTTTTTCTCAGATAGCGAAAAAACGGCGGCGTGCAGCGCCGTCGGGTTTTGGCACACCTGTTAGGACATCAATTGCGCACATTTTGGAAAAAATAACCTCTGGTCATCTCAGGTCCGGTCACCAGACTAGGTGAAGTGACCCCATCTCCAAAAACGTTTGCAGTTGTGCCAAAGCCAGAGTTTGTCACCGATCAGTTTGAAACTTAGAGGGTGTCATGAGGGCATAAGTACTTACAATTCGTTTATCTCGGAATTTTGATGTCGGTGACCTAAGGTCAGGTCAATTTCGTGACCTCTCCATAATAAGTCAATGGGAAAATATTAAAATGCTTCCTATTTCAAGGATATGCATACTATTAGTCCAATTACTTCTGGATAATGTTATTATAGGATGTTCTTGATGATCCAAGTGTAAGTTTTGTTCAGTGACCCCTATGGGGTGATTTTAGGTCATCCAAGTTCACCATCACTTGTTTGTCAATAACTCGCGACATAATAAAGATAGAGAAGTAAAACCGACAGAAATGTGTTTGTCTCGTCGAGACACGTCTACCTATATGCAACATGACCTACTTGGGTCTTGACCTCAGGTCAAGGTCACGTGACCTGTGGTCAAATTTTAAAGTTAACTTAACAAGGTCACCATGTATATCACTCGAAGTGCCTTGACGAGACAAACACAATGGCGTAAACAGTTTTCCGTTAACTTTATTAGGGTAAAGTTATTAGCGAAAAACAGTTTTGCAAAAAAAAACATTTCCCCTTTTTTACCTCTGGAGCCTCAAATATTGACCTGAGATCAAATTTGAGGACACTTTGTCGATTGAAAATTGCAATGGCTGGCGATCGCTTTTTGCCGTTTGTTTCTAGCTAGCATTGTCCCCGAGATATATGGGAATGTCTGGAGCGAAGTCCTAAAACAGGAAAAAAATCTGGAAAATTTGATCTTTGATGACCTCTAGTGACCTCAATTTTGACTTGACCAAAAAAATACTGAAATACTTTCGATAGAACTTGTATCATGCTATCAAACGCCGTTTTCCGCTTGCCGCTACGTAGCGTAGTTTTCGAGATCTCGAGGGGGGGGGGGGGGGAAGTCAACCCCCCTGCAGCAGTGTCAGAAAAGTGGCTCCACGATCTAAGTTCGCGGAACAAATTTTTCGCCAGCGGCGGAACAACTTGTTTAATGCGTATACCAGTAATGTTTGCGTAATTTTTGATAAGCGTTTCTACAGAACCTATTTTCATATATGCCAATATGTGCATATATTATGATGTGGGAAGTTGATGAATCGTCAGTCGTATTTCCTGTACAGATATGGTCTTGGCGTCAATCGGGGACCAAGATCCCGGGTCGTATGTTAAAAAGGTACCTTGTATCGTTGCGTATGCGAATATGGGAAACTGGGCTCAAGTCTTAGTCTAAAGTACTGCCGTCTTTTGCATAACGTGTTTTTAGTGTCCCAGGGTTATCCATGGCCCCCATGACGATGGTATCGGTGGGGGTTGTAACCTGAATACGCAAACACTTTTTTGGGAGGTTTTAAAAAGTTTTGGGTTAATTTTTTGGAAAAGTACCAGATTTCCTTCCCTGAATCACTGCATCAATTTCGGATGTTGGGAATTTGGAGGTTCCGTTTTTTTAACAATTTTTGTCGCATCACTCACGTTCCGGCCATTG
Organism: Chirona hameri; assembly: GCA_036785665.1. Classification (NCBI taxonomy): domain Eukaryota; kingdom Metazoa; phylum Arthropoda; class Thecostraca; order Balanomorpha; family Balanidae; genus Chirona; species Chirona hameri. The sequence goes on from JAXIVJ010001383.1 coordinate 78,088, forward strand.
TTCGGAAAGTCAAGTCTCAGTCTATTGTGTTATGCTCGTCAGTCATTTACACCCGCAGACTAAAACCAGTAAGGCGCCGTAGTCGGAGATGAACGAGCGAGCGCGAAGGATATGGTGAATTTCAACTCGATGGGGCAAGTAGTTTCTGAGATACAAAAAAGAGCGCACGTGCGCACATGCAGAGGCACCCTACCCCTGACTTGTGGGTAATTGGCGACTGGAGGTCCCTAACCATACACCAAATGTGTACACAATCGGCTCAGCCATTCCTGCGATATAGAATAGGGTTGTGCACGTGCGCACGTGCATAGGCACACCACCCATGACTTATGGGAAGGCGGCGGCGGAGGGGTCCCTAACCACACATCAAATTTGAACACAATCGGCTCAGCCGTTCCTGAGATATAGAATATGGGTGTGCACGTGCGCACGTGCAGAGGCACCCCACCCCTGACTTGTGGGAAAGTGGCGGCTGAGAGGTCCCTAACCACACCAAAATTGAACACAATCGGCCCAGCCGTTGCGGAGTTTTTGCGAGAAAACATTTTTCAACACCCCTGCACGTGCCACGCGCAGTGGTAGTCACCCACACGAGTCGGCACCGGTCTCAAACAGGGTAGGTTGGATGGGGCTGCTCAGCAAAGAAACCCGCTTGTCAATCGGACGTGCGGTTGCAGAGATATTAGCTTCTCAAAAACGTCGCCACGGACCGGGTCGGGCCGGGCCGCTCATATTCAGATTTTCCCCATATGCCACGGAAGGACGAGAGAGCGCTTCGCGCTCGCTCGTAAAACAAACAAACATTCTTTACAGTCAACGTTTTCACGGAACAAAACTTCCAACTTCAGAAAAATGGAGAAACGGTCCACTTTTCTGACACTGAGTACGATACAACGCCGATAATATTCGCTTCTTCTGTCTTCTTCGCTTCTTCTTGCTATATATTTCAATAGTTCTTGGAAACAAATTTTATAATTGCTCATAACCTACTGTCCCTGCATCATAAATAAAGTAAAATGAACAACCCCATAGACCCAGGGTCTACTTAAAATAAATATGTTTTGCATCTCTTTGAGACAAGCTCGAAACCACTGACTAGACTTTATCCCTGTGACATACTTTTCAATAACAGACATCAAGTATTTGGAAACTATGGTTTTAAGATTATATAAGCGAATGCAAGAGTTGCCGAGAAAAGTGCAGAATATGGTCGCTTATACTATGCTTGGTGCTCCGACAACAATAGTTTTCATTGCTAAGGTCATTCTACAGTTTATCGGATTTTTACTTAATGCTACTCAGCAGCATCCCCTACGTACTTCTTCATGGAGCTGTTTATGAAGACATGACCACAAGCATGGTAAGGCAATGGGATGCAATCTTAAGTGAACTTGGTATGCCAATACTTAAAGAGTGGATATATCAAGATGATGCAAAAGCCAGAAAGCGCTGGCGCAATGCTGCAAAAGATGCGATACAGAAAATGATATGGAAGGAACTCAAAGCCTCTACTAAAGCAACAAAAGCATTCATTGGCTTCAAGAACTCTTGTCAAATGAAAAGAAGTTTGGACCACCCTATACATTCTGGCCAGCAAATAGATACAGTGCAATACAGAAACATGCTACTCTCACCAGACTGAAACTATTAACCGGACATTCTTGGGTAGCATCAAGTATGGTTAGAAGACATAAGGAGGCAGCGATCAGATGTCCACTATGTATGAAAGCTACGGAAACAATGGAGCATATGCTTTTTGAATGTGAAAAGCTGACGAAGGAGAGAAATTAAGCACCAGAAAAATACCAAGTAGAAATAAAAAGGGAGCTGGCAGCTGAAGCGTTTATCGCAAAGGCAAACGAAAAAGAGGGATTGCTGATACATTGCATATATAGCGCAAGAGTACAGAAGGGGATACTAGTGTGTAACAACACCGATGAATGCTTAAAGAAGCATGACAAATAAGCAAGTAAATCAAAAGAAGCTGTTTTATATCTACACAAGACGGTCTGAAAAGACCTTGCATCCGAGTGATGGAGTCGACCTTGTCAGGGGGCTACCGTCGTAGTGCTTTCGTATTGGTCCATTTCTGAATCACTCAGTACAGGGCTGTGACGTGATTGGTGCCTCGCAATCTGATTGGTTCTCGAAATGGTAGCCATGGTTGCGTCATTTGCCATTTGCGTTGTTGATCATTGGAGCTCTCGCGATGCGGTGGTTTTGCTGAGGCATATGCTGAGGTGAGTGTCAATTTGTGGAATGCGATGTTAAAATTTATATAAATTGTTTGTTATACTGATCTGGTTGTAATGCAATGGTCTTTTATTGCAACTCTCGTCTCTTGTCGATGTCAGGGTGATAAATATCGTAAAGTACGCCAAAGAAACTGCTCGCTTCAGGGGCCATCGCGTATTCATAACCGAGCGGAATTGTTTAATGTATACTGAAATTGTTTAATGTATACTGAATGTGATACAGCTTTGCTGGTTCTACTTTATATCTAAATACTCACTTTGACCTTGGTATGTTCCATATTTATAGATATACGCTACGATATACGCTATGATTCAACTATTCTAATGTATATTCTTATTTTGAATCCCAGCCTGAGCCCCAAATGTCCAGGAATTAAATCTCAAAACATACTGAATCCTCAGCTCTGGTAGAAATGCCAACATTGACCTATTTGAATTCTATCTATTATTAATTCAGGATGAAGAGAAAAATAATACATGTCAAATTACCTTCATCCACCTGTAAATTCCTCTATAGAGGAAACATAAATAATAGGTTTGTCCAAATGTGTGTGAGTTGTGGCTAAACATGACAGTTATCTTCTGAGCCGTTTTCGTGTGTTCAGTGCTGAAAAACCGTGAACTTTAATTTAACCTTTTTATTAAAGGAAATAGTTCACCTTGGAATTTTTTTACCCAACACGATTTGATTATATTTTTTAATACAATTTATTTTTATATTGTCAAAAATGGACTTGTATCGCGCCGATTCAGGACAGAAGTCCGTAATTTTGTATTGTTTATCAAAACTATATGCATACTCGAGTCAGAGTCCTGACGTCACGCGAATGTAAACAATGGTTCAGCCAATCAGATTCGAAAGTAGTCGCGTAAAGATAGACTCGCATTGGAGATGGGCCAACCGGCGGCCGGCGATCGCTTGCTAGCACCAGCTGCAAGCTGATTGGCTGATGGTATAGCCTCTGCCCGGTCTAGAACCAGTACAACATTCTTTCGCCAGCACCGCATTCCTTCGGCAAAACTCAAATATATTCGGCTGGAGAGTCTTTTCAGTCAAGAAAACTTGCAGATAGGGGATTCCCAACACGGGCTACAAAACTGCTATCTCAGTTTATAACTAATGTTGAAGGTGAACTATTTCCTTTAAGTAAAATTTGATGAGGTTTGATCAAATTATTGCTGCATTTTTGTCATATAGCTCGGCTTACCGTCTCCCAACAACGCAAACCGTCCGATGAGCAGTGCATTCCACGTTGCAAGACCGCAGAATAATAGTGCAAATTTGTTCCTGCTTTTACTCAATGTCTTTAAAATGATGCAGTATACTTAAAGGATGCATACCTGTGGTTTCAGATCGAGGACCTAGCCGAGATACAGACGTCCAGAGTAGTGGACGAGCTGGAACGATCCGTTGGGCCCGTCACTGTGGAGCCAGCGGCACCGGTCACCCCGGCTGAGCAGATATCGGGTGGTGGGTCCAGTCTCGCGCAGCAAGCCCTGGCGTTCGTAGCTGGTTACGTGGCTGCCAAATGTCGAGATCTGGACCCGACACTCGGGAGGCCAACGAGCGAGGCGCCATCCAGCCGTCTTCCTTGATCCGGGCCGTCAGCCTGTGCAGCCTGATGGTGACGTCGCCAGCGTGGATGAGTGTGGTGGAGGAATTCGAGCTGCTGTTCCACCTGGCGATGGGTCGCAACACAGATCGGCAGCTGGGCATAGTTGGCCGTCTACTGGCCGATCTGCTGATGAAGCGATCACACCTGGATCGCCGGATCGCCCGCAAGTTGGTCACCATGCGTCTACATCTGCGAATCAGGTGGCTGAACCAGGCTAAGACGGCGGCAGCAGCGACACGGCGCGCCGCCAAGCAGATCCGCCAGCATGCGAGGGGCGGCAGATGAGCTGTCACCACGCGTGGATCACCAGATCTGCGGATTACCAGATCTGCGGATCAGGTGGCTGAACCAGGCCAAGACGGCGGCAGCAGCGACACGGCGCGCCGCCAGCCTGTGTCCACGGCTCATATGACTGGCGGCTGTGTTGTGCTCTGTCGGACTGGGGAGCGGCATTGGGTAGTCTTGTCAGCCGCGGGGTCCTGTGTCCACGGCTCATAGGACTGGCGGCTGTGTTGTGCCCTGTCGGACTGGGGAGCGGTCTGTCAGCCGCGGGGGTCATGTGTCCACGGCTCAGAGGACTGGCGGCTGTGCTGTACCTTGTCGGGACTGTGGAGCGGTCTGTCAGCCGCGGGAGTCATGTGTCCACGGCTCAGAGGACTGGCGGCTGTGTTGTGCCCTGTCGGACTGTGGAGCGGTCTGGCAGCCGCGGGGGTCATGTGTCCACGGCTCATAGGACTGACGGCTGTGTTGTGCCCTGTCGGACTGTGGAGCGGGATTGAGTAGTTTGTCAGCCGCGGGGTCCTGTGTCCACGGCTCAGGACCGGCGGCTGTGTTGTGCCCTGTCGGACTGTGGAGCGTGGCTGAGGAGAGTGAAAGCTTGCGGAATACGGTCCCCGATTCAGGCGGTTTCTACGCCGGATGAACAGTCGCCGATAAAGACCGCAACGGCGACGGGTAGACGATCCCGGTTCAGGTAGCTACGGCGGCGGGTGAACAGTCTTCGGTTCGAGCGGCGGGTGGACGGGCCCCGGTTCCGGTGGCTCCGGCGGCAGATGGAGGTTCGGGCGGCTTGATACCAATGTGTGAGTCGCAATGCAGTATATTATACGGCCACGTCGATACGTGTCTGATAGTCGCCATTTCAAACCAGTTTTGATATAGGGGAAGTATCAGCAAACCACCGTAACCGTCTACAGCGCCCGCAAGATGGCGCACCGTGCCATGTATTGCGAGGGGAGTGTAGGCACCAATGACGTCACGCTAATGTTAAACGAAAATGGCGCTAAAATTGCCGACGGTTCTACCTCTCTTATACGGCCTTGGACCTTGTAATGTAATGTAAATGTAATTTACTAGACAAAAATGACAGCAAAACAATAGAGCATGCGCGGCATACTACCAGCAAACCACAGAAAAGAGGAATAAATTTAGACGTTGGGATCCATCTCGCGTCTAGCACAATACATGCGTAGTTCGGCATTAAGATGTTGATTAAGTTGATGGTTCCGTAAACTGGGGCTACTTGGCACACTTTTTAGCTTTGACATTGAATATCTCTTTTGCTATTTGTAATAGAGCCATGAATCGAACACTTATCTGGGGGCTGGTGGTGGGGCTATCCATTCCCTGCACTTATACAAAATTTAGGTTCTCTCATATATTTATATATAAAAAAGGTATGATGTGTTGAAAGTTGCCCCGCTATGGGGCTATATTGAACACCCTCCAGTTTTTGCATCATTTATCATTAGCTGTGCAATTCAAGTGGACTGTTGGGGCTTCTTTGAACAGCTTGGAGGTTCAGCTTGGGGAAAAGCACTGAAACAGAATTCTGAAATTGGCAGAACTTCCATGTTTATTTTCTCAGTTTGTATCAGATGACATCCATACAATCGTGAAATCATTTCTCAAGCTCTCAAACACCAACTAAGCTCAATACATCAGCCACAAACAGGGGCCCGGGAACAGGGGGGGGGGGGGGGGGGCAGCGGGGGCGCTTGCCCCCCCCAACATCTGGACCGGGGGGGGCGGCGCCCCCCCCAACTTTGGTGAGCAGAAGTTTCCCTAAAAATGAGCTCTTTCAATTTTCTTCACAAAAAGTTATATAAAATATGAAAGCCTCTTATATCAAATTATTATTTATTATTATATATTAATACAAAAAAGTTATATAGAATTTGAAAGTCACTTTCATTTTTTCCGTTTTCTTTTATAGCATGTCATAAGTATTATTATTATATAGCTTCGCCTTTATAGCAGTATCGTATACCTTTCTTTTCCTTTTTCCATTGTGTCCTATGAGATATAATGGAAAACTTTGGTAGCAGTACATTTGGTAGCAGTTGTCTGCTTGGCGCGTCGTCGTTAAAATAACGCACGGACAGCGATAAACATCTGCTGCATTTTGTTTATAAGTTTATCCCACGTCAACGTTACGGATGCGGTCAAAATGGCGTGCGGCCCTCTAGCTGTCCTCTCTGTCTGCCGACGGGGCGGCAATTGCAAGCAAGAGTTATCGTAAATGTCGTAGGTTACCGTGATTCGGTGATGAAGCGGTCTGTGCAGCCCACACTCGCGGGCTTCAAGAAAAACAAACGTCAGGCGTCAGGTACGAGTATTTTATCAGGCGACAGTCGGGTTTACAAAGGCATACGGTTCATAGTAGGAAACGGGGGGGGGGGGGGAATGGCATGACCCCCACTTTTACATAATTTTTGCTTGCTATGGTAGCCCGCGCCGTGTCGGGGGGTGGGGCGTTTAGACGCCTCCACCCGTTTTTTTCGATGATAGTGAAAAAACGGCGGCGCGCCGTTTTTGCCGTTGCAAAAACGGCGTACGGCGCACAGCGCCGCCGTTTCAGCCGTCTTTTTTTGGCACACCTGCTCGGGCATCAATTACCCACATTGTGTGCAATTCTTGACCACAGGTTATCTCAGGTCAGGTCACGTGACCACACCTCCAAATAAGTTTGCGGTCGTACCACAGCCACAGATTTTAGCCGATCGGTTTCAAACTTACAGGATTTCATCAGGTCATAGATACCTACAATTTGAATATCTAAGATGTTGTATATCGGTGACTTAAGGTCACCGGTCGGGTTATTTTCGTGACCTCCCATTATAAGTCAATGGTAAATATTAAAATGTTTCGTTTTCCGAGGATATGCATGCTATCAGTCCAATTCCTTCTGGGTAATGTTATCATAGGCTATTATTGATGATCCAGGTTACATTTTTGTTCAGTGATCCCTACAGGATCAGCCGAGGTCAGCAGAGGTCACCAACACTTTTTGTGTCAATAACTCTAGATATAATGAAGATAAAGAAGTTAAATCGGCATCGATGTGTTTGTGTCGTCGAGACACGTCTCCCAATATGCAACATGACATACTTTAGTCGCCACTTGATCTTGACCTGAGGTCAAATTTCTAAGTTGACCTAAACTGGTCCAAATTAATGTGATTCGAAGCGCGTTGACGAGACAAACATGATGGCGTCAAAATTATTTTCGTATCGTTATTAGGTAAAAAGTTATTTCTGAACGTTTTGCCAAAAATAGCTCTTAACATTTGATGACCTCTGGAGCCTAAGCTATTGACCTGAGATAACATTTGATGACACGATATGATTTATTATTTAAAGAGCTTTCGATTGCTTCCTTCCGTTTGTTCTTAGCTATCATAATCTCTGATATATTTGGGAGTTTCTGGAGAAACGTCCTAAAGCGGGAAAATCTGACCTTTGGTGACCTCTGGTGACCTCAATATTGACCTGAACCAAAACATGCTAAAATAGTTTCAAAGTGGTCTTTGATGAGCTTTCGAACCGTTTCGGTTTTCCAATGAGGAAAATTTGAGAGCGAAAAGGTGCACCAAGATGAGAAGTGAGAAGATTGCGCAAAAAAAAAATGGTTTCGCCCCCCCCCCCAACTTTAAAATCGTTCCCGGGCCCTTGGCCACAAACTCATGTATGAATGCCTAGGAGATGCGACTGTACATGTTGACCACTTTAGTTAAAATCAACTTAACTAGCACTGCCATGTAAACCTCACAACATAACTGAAAATCATGTAAAGTCATGCGGCATTTTCACAAAACTCAGATTGGGGAAAAAAAATATGATTAAAGAAATAGAAAGAAGTAGGTAGTTAGCCATTGAACTGCACATGCCAGGCCACAAAGTTCAGTTCCATGCGAGCTTTCCATCAGGTGTTGCCAAACAGAAGTTGAACAGCATTTTTAAAAGTGAAGAAAACACGTGTTGAGTTTTTAATTTTATTCTGCTATGCTCAAACATATATGTACTGACTTTGGGCATTACACTGGTTAGAATTGTGCTGACTAACACCAAACAAAATATGGCCTCAATTGACTCTTGCATTTTGATGGTATACACAATTATATGGACAAATTGAACACCATTCAAAGTTACACCACGATTCAAGGTAGCCCCCAGTTTACGGTTCGTTTCCTATTGATACATTTGGCTAAATGCTGATGTTGGGGACTAACTATTGTGACTATTAAACTCTACCTGTTTATTTCTAGAAGTGTCTAGTTGATAATGGTTAATAGGTCATAAATGCATGCTAACCCCGCCCATGAACCATCAGACCTCTGGTGAGTGGCTCCACCTCTGGCCACTGTAGTCCCATCATACGTCTCTGGCTCCACCTCTGGCCACTATAGACCCATCTGCCCCCCTCTGACATCTGACAGCCCCTGACCCCATCCGATCTCTTTTGACCCCCGTCTGTCCACGCCACTGACACATTTTCTGGCAGCTGTCTGACAGCCGTCTGACCCGATCTGACTTCTCTTCTGACCTTTACCCCATCAGACCCGGCCTGACCCCGCACCAGACCCTTCTGACCCGGCCTGACCCCACAACAGACCCTTCTGACCCGGCCTGACCCCGCACCTGGCCCTTCTGACCCGACCTGACCCCGCACTTAACCCTTCTGACCCGGCCTGACCCCGCACCTGACCCTTCTGACCCGGTCTGACTCTGACCGGCAGGACGGCGAGCCGTTCGTGGACGACTCGTTTCCTCCTGCGGCGCGCAGTCTGTACTACGGAGGGAGCAGCGGCGGCGGGACAGGGGAGGAGCGACCTACCGTACAGTGGCTGCGACCCCGGCAGATCCGTACAGATAGCGCCGCCTCGCGCTGGACGGTGTTCAGACGTCCACAGCCGTCACATATTCAGCAGGGTTAGTATAGCTGTACTGTCCCATATTCAGCAGGGTTAGTGTAGCTGTACTGTCACATATTCAGCAGGGTTAGTGTAGCTGTACTGTCACACATTCAGCAGGGTTAGTGTAGCTGTACTGTCACATTCTGCAGGGTTAGTGTAGCTGTAATGTCACCCATTCAGCAGGGTTAGTGTAGCTGTACTGTCACACATTCAGCAGGGTTAGTGTAGCTGTACTGTCACACATTCAGCAGGGTTAGTGTAGCTGTACTGTCACACATTCAGCAGGGTTAGTATAGCTGTACTGTCCCATATTCAGCAGGGTTAGTGTAGCTGTACTGTCACATATTCAGCAGGGTTAGTGTAGCTGTACTGTCACACATTCAGCAGGGTTAGTGTAGCTGTACTGTTACATTCAGCAGGGTTAGTGTAGTTGTAGTCACACATTCAGCAGGGTTAGTGTAGCTGTACTGTCACACATTCAGCAGGGTTAGTGTAGCTGTACTGTCACATTCAGCAGGGTTAGTTTAGCTGTACTGTCACATTCAGCAGGGTTAGTGTAGCTGTACTGTCACACATTCAGCAGGGTTAGTGTATCTGTACTGTCACACATTCATCAGGGTTAGTGTATCTGTACTGTTACACATTCAGCAGGGTTAGTGTAGCTGTACTGTCACACATTCAGCAGGGTTAGTGTAGCTGTAGGTACTGTCACACATTCAACAGGGATAGTGTAGCTGTACTGTCACACATTCTGCGGGGTTAGTGTAGCTGTATTGTAACACATTCAGCAGAGTTAATGTAGCTGTACTGTCACACATTCAGCAGGGTTAGTGTAGCTGTACTGTCACACATTCAGCAGGGTTAGTGTCGCTGTAGGTACTGTCACATCCAGCAGGGTTAGTGTAGCTGTACTGTCACATTCTGCAGGGTTAGTGTAGCTGTAATGTCACCCATTCAGCAGGGTTAGTGTAGCTGTATTGTCACACATTCAGCAGGGTTAGTGTAGCTGTACTGTCACACATTCAGCAGGGCTAGTGTAGCTGTACTGTCACACATTCAGCAGGGCTAGTGTAGCTGTACTGTCACACATTCAGCAGGGTTAGTATAGCTGTACTGTCACATTCAGCAGGGTTAGTGTAGCTGTACTGTCACACATTCAGCAGGGTTAGTGTAGCTGTACTGTCACACATTCAGCAGGGCTAGTGTAGCTGTACTGTCACACATTCAGCAGGGTTAGTATAGCTGTACTGCCACATTCAGCAGGGTTAGTGTAGCTGTACTGTCACACATTCAGCAGGGTTAGTATAGCTGTACTGTCACATTCAGCAGGGTTAGTGTAGCTGTACTGTCACACATTCAGCAGGGTTAGTGTAGCTGTACTGTCACATTCAGCAGGGTTAGTGTAGTTGTACTGTCACACATTCAGCAGGGTTGGTGTAGCTGTACTGTCACACATTCATCAGGGTTAGTGTATCTGTACTGTCACACATTCAGCAGGGTTGGTGTAGCTGTACTGTCACACATTCAGCAGGGTTGGTGTAGCTGTACTGTCACACATTCATCAGGGTTAGTGTATCTGTACTGTCACACATTCAGCAGGGTTGGTGTAGCTGTACTGTCACATTCAGCAGGGTTAGTGTAGCTGTACTGTCACACATTCAGCAGGGTTAGTGTAGCTGTACTGTCACATTCAGCAGGGTTAGTGTAGTTGTACTGTCACACATTCAGCAGGGTTGGTGTAGCTGTACTGTCACACATTCATCAGGGTTAGTGTATCTGTACTGTCACACATTCAGCAGGGTTGGTGTAGCTGTACTGTCACACATTCATCAGGGTTAGTGTATCTGTACTGTCACACATTCAGCAGGGTTGGTGTAGCTGTACTGTCACATATTCAGCAGGGTTAGTGTAGCTGTACTGTCACATTCAGCAGGGTTAGTGTAGCTGTACTGTCTTTCAGCAGGGTTAGTGTAGCTGTACTGTCACACATTCAGCAGGGCTAGTGTAGCTGTACTGTCACACATTCAGCAGGGTTAGTGTAGCTGTACTGTCACATTCAGCAGGGTTAGTGTAGCTGTACTGTCTTTCAGCAGGGTTAGTATAGCTGTACTGTCACATTCAGCAGGGCTAGTGTAGCTGTACTGTCACACATTCAGCAGGGTTAGTGTAGCTGTACTGTCACATTCAGCAGGGTTAGTGTAGCTGTACTGTCTTTCAGCAGGGTTAGTGTAGCTGTACTGTCACATTCAGCAGGGCTAGTGTAGCTGTACTGTCACACATTCAGCAGGGTTAGTGTAGCTGTACTGTCACACATTCAGCAGGGTTAGTGTAGCTGTACTGTCTTTCAGCAGGGTTAGTGTAGCTGTACTGTCTTTCAGCAGGGTTAGTGTAGCTGTACTGTCACACATTCAGCAGGGTTAGTGTAGCTGTACTGTCACATTCAGCAGGGTTAGTGTAGCTGTACTGTCACATTCAGCAGGGTTAGTGTAGCTGTACTGTCACACATTCAGCAGGGTTAGTGTATCTGTACTGTCACACATTCAGCAGGGTTAGTGTAGCTGTACTGTCACATTCTGCAGGGTTAGTGTAGCTGTACTGTCACACATTCAGCAGGGTTAGTGTAGCTGTACTGTCACATTCAGCAGGGTTAGTGTAGCTGTACTGTCACATTCTGCAGGGTTAGTGTAGCTGTACTGTCACACATTCAGCAGGGTTAGTGTAGCTGTACTGTCACATTCAGCAGGGTTAGTGTAGCTGTACTGTCTTTCAGCAGGGTTAGTGTAGCTGTACTTCCACATTCAGCAGGGTTAGTGTAGCTGTACTGTCACACATTCAGCAGGGTTAGTGTATCTGTACTGTCACACATTCAGCAGGGTTAGTGTAGCTGTACTGTCACATTCTGCAGGGTTAGTGTAGCTGTACTGTCACACATTCAGCAGGGTTAGTGTAGCTGTACTGTCACATTCAGCAGGGTTAGTGTAGCTGTACTGTCACACATTCAGCAGGGTTAGTGTAGCTGTACTGTCACACATTCAGCAGGGTTAGTGTATCTGTACTGTCACACATTCAGCAGGGTTAGTGTAGCTGTACTGTCACATTCTGCAGGGTTAGTGTAGCTGTACTGTCACACATTCAGCAGGGTTAGTGTAGCTGTACTGTCACATTCAGCAGGGTTAGTGTAGCTGTACTGTCACACATTCAGCAGGGTTAGTGTAGCTGTACTGTCACATTCAGCAGGGTTAGTGTAGCTGTACTGTCACACATTCAGCAGGGTTAGTGTAGCTGTACTGTCACACATTCAGCAGGGTTAGTGTAGCTGTACTGTCACACATTCAGCAGGGTTAGTGTAGCTGTACTGTCACATTCAGCAGGGTTAGTATAGCTGTACTGTCCCATATTCAGCAGGGTTAGTGTAGCTGTACTGTCACATTCAGCAGGGTTAATGTAGCTGTAATGTCACACATTCAGCAGGGTTAGTGTAGCTGTACTGTCACATTCAGCAGGGTTAGTATAGCTGTACTGTCCCATATTCAGCAGGGTTAGTGTAGCTGTACTGTCACACATTCAGCAGGGTTAATGTAGCTGTACTGCCACACAAGGGCGTCGCCATAGGGGGGGTTGCGCGACACCGTCTCCCCAGTCGTCAAGCTGGGGGTCCCCGCTTTGGAGACATAAATTCATACCCTGTTCGGAAATATTGCAGGTTTCAATATAAACAAGCATATTTAATAAGAAAAAAGTATCAGTGCAATGAAAGAATGGAAGGGATCAGGACGATATTTGTTCTTTTCTTGAGGGAAGTTGACAGGAATTTAAATGGAATTTCGGTAGCAGAAAAACGGGCATATTATGGCGTTAATGTGCCCTATTTGTTGTTTAGGCACACTTTGTGCTTGCTGAAAGGAAACACCGGCGGATAGTTTTAAGACATGAACGTTTTTGTGTGCAAGTTTTCAGTCAATTCGATCGAATAGCTGCAAAGAAATAAACTTCTGAAAACCATGGCTACGGTCGGGCCGCTCATACGTAGATTTTCCCCCTAGTTGACGGAAGACCTCGCTCTGTTCGGTAATCAAACTGTTTATGCCGGGTCCTGACCTAGGAAATCTATCCATTCAAAAACTTCGAACTAAATTTATCAAATAAAATATGCAAGCAATTTCGTTCAAGTTCTGCCCAAATGCATTCAAAGTGTGCAAACCGATGTAGTTTTCGGATAACTACTTCATCCATTACTCCAAGTACATGATCTACTTCATCCGCATCCGTTTCGGCCAGCCGTCCACACACGACTACCCCGCACAATGAACCAGCGGCAGTCACCGGTTCCGGGACGAACCGTCCTTCTGGTACAGTTACGGGCACCCCGGGTCGACCAGCATGCAGAACAGTGAGATGCGCTGAGCTTATGAAGAATATGGAAAAAACACGCCAGTGACGTTGCCTTGTTTTGCACCACCGACCTACTAAATATCTATCAAATCCCTGACCCTGACCCCCATGACCACCGAGCCAGTGTCTCCCGAAAGCAAAAAGCCAGTCCAGTGGCAGCCGGGTGGCGAATATAAGTTCTGATATTCACAGCATATTACGAGTAATTAGAATTGCAGTCTATTGTGATCATGGATCGATGCAAAATTTGCCTACGATAGTGCGACCCCACTAACATGCCAAATTTCGCGATTTTGACTGCAAGGTGCGCAGAGTTATTAAACAAACGGATGACATCCGAACGGACAGACGGACAGGTGGATGCCAGTTGTCACTTCTTATAATTTGTATGAAATAGCTTTCTATGTAACACGAATAACTAGCATATGTATCCCAAACAGTGATGAACGAATTGCCTGGCAGTGCCTATCGAATATAGAGTCGTTTGAACAATCTACCATGAAGATTTCCGATGAAGTTATTGTTTTTCATCTATCACCTGTTATAGTTGTAAATAGGCAGAACAAAAATAAAGCTGGTAGATACAACTGAAAATTCCTTTCTTACGTACAAGTATTAACCCGCGCACTGCAGAGGCTTTGCGCCGAACACGAACTGCAGAGGGGGGGGGGGGGGGGGGGTGGTGGTGATTTCCGCCCCCCCCTGATATCTCGAAAACTACGCTACGTAGCGAGAAGCGGAAAAAGGCATTTGATAGCTTGATACATGTTATATCGAAAGTATTTCAGTGTTCTTTTAGGTCAGGTCAAAATTGAGGTCACCAGAGGTCAGCAAAGGTCAAATTTTCCAGTTTTCTTCCTGTTTTAGGACATCGCTCCAGAAAGTCCCATATATCTCAGGAACGATGCTAGTTAGAAACAATAGGAAAAAAGAAAACGCCAGCCAGTGAAATTTGCAATCGCTAGGGTGTCCTCAGATTTGATCTCAGGTCAATATTTGAGGCTCCAGAGGTCAAAAAGAAAAAATGCCGTTTTTTTTTGGGGGGGGGGGCTAAATCGTGTTTTGCTATTCACTTTTTACTTAATAAAGATAACGGAAAACTGTTTACGCCATTGTGTTTATCTTGTCAAGGCGCTTTGAATGATATACATGGTGACTTTGTTAAGTCTTAACAATTTTACCTCGGGTCAAGGTCAAGTGGTGACCCAAGTAGGGCATGTTGCTTATGGCAAGACGTATCTCGACGAGATAAACACATTGATGTCTGTTTTACTTCTCTATCTTCGTTATGTCGGGAGTTATTGACAAAAAAAAGTGATGGTGACCTCGCATGACCTCAAATGACCCAATAGGGGTCACTGAACAAAAATTACACTTGGATCATCAAGAATATCCTATAATAACATGATCAAGAAGTAATTGGACTAATATCATGCATATCCTTGAAATAGGAAGCATTTGTATATTTCCCCATTGACTTATTATGGGTAGGTTACGAAATTGACCTGACCTTAAGTCACCGATATACAAATTCCGAGATAAACAAATTGTAAGTACTTATGCCCTCATGACACCCTCTAAGTTTCAAACTGATCGGTGAAAAACTCGGTTTGGCACAACTGCAAACAAAAATTGGAGGTGGGGTCACTTGACCTGGTCTGGTTACCTGACCTGAGAGGACCCGAGGTTATTTTTTTCTTCAAAGTGTGCGAAATGGATGTCCGAACAGGTGTGCCAAAACCCGGCGGCGCTGCGCGCTGCCGTTTTTTCGCTATCTTCGAAAAACCTGGGTGGGGGGTGGAAATCAACCCCCCCTGCAGTGCGCGGGTTAAGGAAAAACAACATTTTCCTTCACATTGTCGCGAACCGTATCGATGGTTCATTCGGCACTTCGCCCCCCCCCTCAAAAATCCGTGGCGACGCCCCTGCTGTCACACATTCAGCAGTGTCAGTGTCGCTGTAGGTACTGTCACATTCAGCAGGGTTAGTGTAGCTGTACTGTCACACATTCAGCAGGGTTTGTGTAGCTGTATTGTCACATTCAGCAGGGTTAGTGTAGCTGTACTGTCACATTCAGCAGGGCTAGTGTAGCTGTACTGTCACACATTCAGCAGGGTTAGTGTATCTGTACTGTCACACATTCAGCAGGGTTAGTGTAGCTGTACTGTCACATATTCAGCAGGGTTAGTGTAGCTGTACTGTCACACATTCAGCAGGGTTAGTGTAGCTGTACTGTCACAAATTCAGCAGGGTAAGTATAGCTGTACTGCCACACATTCAGCAGGATAAGTGTTCCTGTACTGTCACACATTCAGCAGGGTTAGTGTAGCTATACTGTCACACATTCAGCAGGATTAGTTATGACTGTACTACTGTCAAATGTGCAGCGGGGTTCGTAGTGTTTTGTTACATAGTCAGCAATATGTGTAGTTTACTGTCACATATTCAGCTGGGTTAGTAGTGCACCGTCACGTATTCAGCAGAGTTATAAGTACCGTACTGTCTCATTGTCAGCAGTCAGTAGTGTACTGTCACACATTCAGCAGGGTTAGTAATGTACTGTCATATATTCAGCAGGGTTAGTGTAGCTGTACTGTCACATTCAGCAGGGTTAGTGTAGCTGTACTGTCACATTCAGCAGGGTTAGTGTAGCTGTACTGTCACACATTCAGCAGGGTTAGTGTAGCTGTACTGTCACATTCAGCAGGGTTAGTGTAGCTGTACTGTCACACATTCAGCAGGGTTAGTATAGCTGTACTGTCACACATTCAACAGGGTTAGTATAGCTGTACTGTCACATTCAGCAGGGTTAGTGTAGCTGTACTGTCACACTTTCAGCAGGGTTAATGTAGCTGTACTGTCACATATTCAGCAGGGTTAGTATAGCTGTACTGTCACATTCAGCAGGGTTAGTGTAGCTGTACTGTCACATTCAGCAGGGTTAGTGTAGCTGTACTGTCACATTCAGCAGGGTTAGTGTAGCTGTACTGTCACACATTCAGCAGGGTTAGTGTAGCTGTACTGTCACATTCAGCAGGGTTAGTGTAGCTGTACTGTCTTTCAGCAGGGTTAATGTAGCTGTACTGTCACACATTCAGCAGGGTTAGTGTAGCTGTACTGTCACACATTCATCAGGGTTAGTGTATCTGTACTGTCACACATTCAGCAGGGTTAGTGTAGCTGTACTGTCACATATTCAGCAGGGTTAGTGTA
The DNA here is from genome assembly GCA_036785665.1 of Chirona hameri. Classification (NCBI taxonomy): domain Eukaryota; kingdom Metazoa; phylum Arthropoda; class Thecostraca; order Balanomorpha; family Balanidae; genus Chirona; species Chirona hameri. Next base: position 94,758 of record JAXIVJ010001383.1, read on the forward strand.
GCTGTACTGTCACACATTCAGCAGGGTTAGTGTAGCTGTAATGTCACACTTTCAGCAGGGTTAATGCAGCTGTACTGTCACATATTCAGCAGGGTTAGTATAGCTGTACTGTCACATTCAGCAGGGTTAGTGTAGCTGTACTGTCACATTCAGCAGGGTTAGTGTAGCTGTACTGTCTTTCAGCAGGGTTAATGTAGCTGTACTGTCACACATTCAGCAGGGTTAGTGTAGCTGTACTGTCACATTCAGCAGGGTTAGTGTAGCTGTACTGTCACATTCAGCAGGGTTAGTGTAGCTGTACTGTCACACATTCAGCAGGGTTAGTGTAGCTGTACTGTCACATTCAGCAGGGTTAGTGTAGCTGTACTGTCTTTCAGCAGGGTTAATGTAGCTGTACTGTCACATATTCAGCAGGGTTAGTACTGTACTGTCACATATTCAGCAGTGTTAATAGTGTGATGTTACATATTCAGCAGGGTTAGTACTGTACTGTCACACATTCAGCAGTGTTAATAGTGTGATGTTACATATTCAGCAGGGTTAGTACTGTACTGTCACACATTCAGCAGTGTTAATAGTGTGATGTTACATATTCAGCAGGGTTGGTACTGTACTGTCACACATTCAGCAGTGTTAATAGTGTGATGTTACATATTCAGCAGGGTTAGTACTGTACTGTCACACATTCAGCAGTGTTAATAGTGTGATGTTACATATTCAGCAGGGTTAGTACTGTACTGTCACACATTCAGCAGTGTTAATAGTGTGATGTTACATATTCAGCAGGGTTAGTACTGTACTGTCACACATTCAGCAGTGTTAATAGTGTGATGTTACATATTCAGCAGGGTTAGTACTGTACTGTCACACATTCAGCAGTGTTAATAGTGTGATGTTACATATTCAGCAGGGTTAGTACTGTACTGTCACACATTCAGCAGTGTTAATAGTGTGATGTTACATATTCAGCAGGGTTAGTACTGTACTGTCACACATTCAGCAGTGTTAATAGTGTGATGTTACATATTCAGCAGGGTTAGTACTATACTGTCACACATTCAGCAGTGTTAATAGTGTGATGTTACATATTCAGCAGGGTTAGTACTGTACTGTCACACATTCAGCAGTGTTAATAGTGTGATGTTACATATTCAGCAGGGTTAGTACTGTACTGTCACACATTCAGCAGTGTTAATAGTGTGATGTTACATATTCAGCAGGGTTAGTACTGTACTGTCACACATTCAGCAGTGTTAATAGTGTGATGTTACATATTCAGCAGGGTTAGTACTGTACTGTCACACATTCAGCAGTGTTAATAGTGTGATGTTACATATTCAGCAGGGTTAGTACTGTACTGTCACACATTCAGCAGTGTTAATAGTGTGATGTTACATATTCAGCAGGGTTAGTACTGTACTGTCACACATTCAGCAGTGTTAATAGTGTGATGTTACATATTCAGCAGGGTTAGTACTGTACTGTCACACATTCAGCAGTGTTAATAGTGTGATGTTACATATTCAGCAGGGTTAGTACTGTACTGTCACACATTCAGCAGTGTTAATAGTGTGATGTTACACATTCAGCAGGGTTAGTACTGTACTGTCACACATTCAGCAGTGTTAATAGTGTGATGTTACATATTCAGCAGGGTTAGTACTGTACTGTCACACATTCAGCAGTGTTAATAGTGTGATGTTACATATTCAGCAGGGTTAGTACTGTACTGTCACACATTCAGCAGTGTTAATAGTGTGATGTTACATATTCAGCAGGGTTAGTACTGTACTGTCACACATTCAGCAGTGTTAATAGTGTGATGTTACATATTCAGCAGGGTTAGTACTGTACTGTCACACATTCAGCAGTGTTAATAGTGTGATGTTACATATTCAGCAGGGTTAGTACTGTACTGTCACACATTCAGCAGTGTTAAGTGTGATGTTACATATTCAGCAGGGTTAGTACTGTACTGTCACACATTCAGCAGTGTTAATAGTGTGATGTTACATATTCAGCAGGGTTAGTACTGTACTGTCACACATTCAGCAGTGTTAATAGTGTGATGTTACATATTCAGCAGGGTTAGTACTGTACTGTCACACATTCAGCAGTGTTAATAGTGTGATGTTACATATTCAGCAGGGTTAGTACTGTACTGTCACACATTCAGCAGTGTTAATAGTGTGATGTTACATATTCAGCAGGGTTAGTACTGTACTGTCACACATTCAGCAGTGTTAATAGTGTGATGTCACATATTCAGCAGGGTTAGTACTGTACTGTCACACATTCAGCAGTGGTAATAGTGTTATGTCACATATTCAGCAGGGTTAGTACTGTACTGTCACACATTCAGCAGGGTTAGTACTGTACTGTCACACATTCAGCAGTGTTAATAGTGTGATGTTACATATTCAGCAGGGTTAGTACTCTACTGTCACACATTCAGCAGTGTTAATAGTGTGATGTTACATATTCAGCAGGGTTAGTACTCTACTGTCACACATTCAGCAGTGTTAATAGTGTGATGTCACATATTCAGCAGGGTTAGTACTGTACTGTCACACATTCAGCAGTGTTAATAGTGTGATGTTACATATTCAGCAGGGTTAGTACTGTACTGTCACACATTCAGCAGTGTTAATAGTGTGATGTTACATATTCAGCAGGGTTAGTACTGTACTGTCACACATTCAGCAGTGTTAATAGTGTGATGTTACATATTCAGCAGGGTTAGTACTGTACTGTCACACATTCAGCAGTGTTAATAGTGTGATGTTACATATTCAGCAGGGTTAGTACTGTACTGTCACACATTCAGCAGTGTTAATAGTGTGATGTTACATATTCAGCAGGGTTAGTACTGTACTGTCACACATTCAGCAGTGTTAATAGTGTGATGTTACATATTCAGCAGGGTTAGTACTGTACTGTCACACATTCAGCAGTGTTAATAGTGTGATGTTACATATTCAGCAGGGTTAGTACTGTACTGTCACACATTCAGCAGTGTTAATAGTGTGATGTTACATATTCAGCAGGGTTAGTACTGTACTGTCACACATTCAGCAGTGTTAATAGTGTGATGTTACATATTCAGCAGGGTTAGTACTGTACTGTCACACATTCAGCAGTGTTAATAGTGTGATGTTACATATTCAGCAGGGTTAGTACTGTACTGTCACACATTCAGCAGTGTTAATAGTGTGATGTTACATATTCAGCAGGGTTAGTACTGTACTGTCACACATTCAGCAGTGTTAATAGTGTGATGTTACATATTCAGCAGGGTTAGTACTGTACTGTCACACATTCAGCAGTGTTAATAGTGTGATGTTACATATTCAGCAGGGTTAGTACTGTACTGTCACACATTCAGCAGTGTTAATAGTGTGATGTTACATATTCAGCAGGGTTAGTACTGTACTGTCACACATTCAGCAGTGTTAATAGTGTGATGTTACATATTCAGCAGGGTTAGTACTGTACTGTCACACATTCAGCAGTGTTAATAGTGTGATGTTACATATTCAGCAGGGTTAGTACTGTACTGTCACACATTCAGCAGTGTTAATAGTGTGATGTTACATATTCAGCAGGGTTAGTACTGTACTGTCACACATTCAGCAGTGTTAATAGTGTGATGTTACATATTCAGCAGGGTTAGTACTGTACTGTCACACATTCAGCAGTGTTAATAGTGTGATGTTACACATTCAGCAGGGTTAGTACTGTACTGTCACACATTCAGCAGTGTTAATAGTGTGATGTTACATATTCAGCAGGGTTAGTACTGTACTGTCACACATTCAGCAGTGTTAATAGTGTGATGTTACATATTCAGCAGGGTTAGTACTGTACTGTCACACATTCAGCAGTGTTAATAGTGTGATGTTACATATTCAGCAGGGTTAGTACTGTACTGTCACACATTCAGCAGTGTTAATAGTGTGATGTTACATATTCAGCAGGGTTAGTACTGTACTGTCACACATTCAGCAGTGTTAATAGTGTGATGTTACATATTCAGCAGGGTTAGTACTGTACTGTCACACATTCAGCAGTGTTAATAGTGTGATGTTACATATTCAGCAGGGTTAGTACTGTACTGTCACACATTCAGCAGTGTTAATAGTGTGATGTTACATATTCAGCAGGGTTAGTACTGTACTGTCACACATTCAGCAGTGTTAATAGTGTGATGTTACATATTCAGCAGGGTTAGTACTGTACTGTCACACATTCAGCAGTGTTAATAGTGTGATGTTACATATTCAGCAGGGTTAGTACTGTACTGTCACACATTCAGCAGTGTTAATAGTGTGATGTTACATATTCAGCAGGGTTAGTACTGTACTGTCACACATTCAGCAGTGTTAATAGTGTGATGTCACATATTCAGCAGGGTTAGTACTGTACTGTCACACATTCAGCAGTGTTAATAGTGTGATGTCACATATTCAGCAGGGTTAGTACTGTACTGTCACACATTCAGCAGGGTTAGTACTGTACTGTCACACATTCAGCAGTGTTAATAGTGTGATGTTACATATTCAGCAGGGTTAGTACTCTACTGTCACACATTCAGCAGTGTTAATAGTGTGATGTTACATATTCAGCAGGGTTAGTACTGTACTGTCACACATTCAGCAGTGTTAATAGTGTGATGTTACATATTCAGCAGGGTTAGTACTGTACTGTCACACATTCAGCAGTGTTAATAGTGTGATGTTACATATTCAGCAGGGTTAGTACTGTACTGTCACACATTCAGCAGGGTTAGTACTGTACTGTCACACATTCAGCAGTGTTAATAGTGTGATGTCACATATTCAGCAGGGTTAGTACTCTACTGTCCAGTGTCCTAGGATTGCCAAATTTGGGTGGAAAACAACACTGTGCATATTATTTTCCACTCTTTTCCCCTAGTTTTACTGTGAATTTTCTACTCTCTAAATAAAGATGTATTGGATAACTATGACCCTAAAGCTCAGGCTCCACTATGCACTGTTGCGTGATGCGTTTTTTCGATTTATCGTTCTATCGTGTCGCTTTCACATTTTTACACTTTCTAGCTTTTGCACTTTCTAACTTTTGCGCTTTATCGTTTCCTCAAGCATTAACACATGTTTCACGTGACACACTTCGTTAGGGAACTTCCGAGACGGGTGGAACTGTGACACAATCGGATTATTACAATATTTTTGGTTCGCCGCGATATTGTGATCCAAGATAACGTTATCTTACATCAAACCCGCACTACATTGTAGTTTTTACCTTCTTTCTCACCCTTCCTCAACTATACTGCTTATTTCCCACGCCGGTACCTGTCGCAACGGTGGCCGAGAGGTTACAGGCGCTGATCAAAATGGTATAGTTATCCGAAGATTACGGGTTCCAAGCCCTGTCTGCTTTTTCGCCATATCAAATTTGTCTCTAATAAAAGACGAGGCGAAGCACAAACGGATGTAATTTCCCAGGAAAACTTGCATGCAAAACGTCAACAATCGTTGTTCCGCTGCGCACAAAGCTTAATTGAATAGGTATGTATCAATATATGAGCATGGTAAATACCTGTTGTGTGTACGGCAGAGCTCGGTTAGATTCCAACAATCATACGAATATGTAGGTATGCATCGTAAGCGAGTCAAAGCGACTCTACTGATGATTTGCAGTTTGCACGCTGGCTAAACCGCGGGCTTCAATTTGTTCCTTCACAAGCAACCTCTTGTCTCTCCTCAGCTCATTAAATGGATATTAGGGAAACACAGATCACTTTTAAATTCCCCAGCTTCCTCTCACTTGTGACTTAAACTCCTAACATTCATGAAATCAAGTTGAAGCCGCTTGAAACACACACAAGTTGAAACCGCTTGACACTGCCACAACGGAACCAACCGCCCGACACACGCAAAGATCGTCATCGGAATGTTTTGTTTTTCATTACGCAACGGCGAGTTCAGAAGCTCAGCTTTCTTTTCAAACGCAAGGTGGCAGGAGTAGTTTAAATACGGCAAGTAGTTTCTTTGCAAATATTCGTCTGAAACACAGCCACAAATCACTTGAAAGGTGGCATGATGAGCACAGCAAACTTCAAAAGTGCAAAAACTTTCAACTGATCAAACATTTTCTCGTTTTTATCCTTTCTCATTTTGTCGTTTTTGCGTGCCGATTAGACGTTCTCTGGGTACACTTTTGCACTTTTCCGTTTCGATTTTGAGGTTTGCCGTACCGATTACGCACTTTTTCATTTATTCACTTTCTCATTTCGTTCAGTGGAGCCTGCACTGTATATTAACACGTAGTTAACATTTTTATGAACGTGAAAAAACGCAAAGTCGACCTGATAAAACGTAAAAGCGAAGCGATAAATTGCAAAAGCTCGCAGTGGAGCCCGGCAGTAACACTGATATTAATAATGATAATATTAACCTGTGGATGAAAACGACAAGTTAGGAGAGTATTGTCATTTGTAACAGCTGATCCTGATAGGTGAATTTTGAAAAAGCCGAGTACATCATATGGTCTTTTTAGGCTGAGTTTTCCACTCTCTATAGTTATTTTTAGGCTGAATTTTCCACTCCACACCCCGGCTTCAATGCAAGCCTAGGACCCTGCTACTGTCAGCTGTCACGCATTCAGACTTCAGTAGGGGCAGCCTTATGTCAGCAGAGTTTGTAGTGTACTGTTACATATTTCACGGAACTAGTTGCCACATATTCGTTATAAGTACTGTCACATATAGACGCCAAGCATTATCCATTTCAGCGAGTGCAAGCTACATATTCATAATTGCGGTTTGCCGTCTTCAGTAAATATTCTACAATGCGAGACACCTGAACTCGTACAATATGGCTGAGCGCGTCCTTCGGCGACTAAGCCGCGGCCGGTTCCCACCGTCTCCCTCCCCTCCCCATCTCCCCGCCCACGACACTCATCTCACGACACACACTGACATCAGACACTTTTTTGTACGTCTCGACTCGACGGGCCCTTGGCCGGCCTCTTGGCTCGGTCGCTCTCCACCTACAGCGGCGCTGGGTCGCTAAATGAGCATCCCAGCTGCCGCCCGGCCTCGCCGACCTCGCCCGACCTCGCCCGACCCCGCCCGACCTCGCCCGACCTCGCCCGACCTCGCCCGACCTCGCCCGAACCCGCCCGGCCGCCGCACAGTGTCTGGACGCTATGTAAACTCGGTGTCAGTCGGCGCCGGTGGCCTATGATGCAGCGTCGGGATGGTGTAGATCGACGCTGTGTAAACTCGGTGTCAGTCGGCGCCGGTGGCCTATGATGCAGCGTCGGGATGGTGTAGATCGACGCTGTGTAAACTCGGTGTCAGTCGGCGCCGGTGGCCTATGATGCAGCGTCGGGATGGTGTAGATCGACGCTGTGTAAACTCGGTGTCAGTCGGCGCCGGTGGCCTATGATGCAGCGTCGGGATGGTGTAGATCGACGCTGTGTAAACTCGGTGTCAGTCGGCGCCGGTGGCCTATGATGCAGCGTCGGGATGGTGTAGATCGACGCTGTGTAAACTCGGTGTCAGTCGGCGCCGGTGGCCTATGATGCAGCGTCGGGATGGTGTAGATCGACGCTGTGTAAACTCGGTGGCAGTCGGCGCCGGTGGCCTATGATGCAGCGTCGGGATGGTGTAGATCGACGCTGTGTAAACTCGGTGTCAGTCGGCGCCGGTGGCCTATGATGCAGCGTCGGGATGGTGTAGATCGACGCTGTGTAAACTCGGTGTCAGTCGGCGCCGGTGGCCTATGATGCAGCGTCGGGATGGTGTAGATCGACGCTGTGTAAACTCGGTGTCAGTCGGCGCCGGTGGCCTATGATGCAGCGTCGGGATGGTGTAGATCGACGCTAAGTAAACTCGGTGTCAGTCGGCGCCGGTGGCCTATGATGCAGCGTCGGGATGGTGTAGATCGACGCTGTGTAAACTCGGTGTCAGTCGGCGCCGGTGGCCTATGATGCAGCGTCGGGATGGTGTAGATCGACGCTGTGTAAACTCGGTGTCAGTCGGCGCCGGTGGCCTATGATGCAGCGTCGGGATGGTGTAGATCGACGCTGTGTAAACTCGGTGTCAGTCGGCGCCGGTGGCCTATGATGCAGCGTCGGGATGGTGTAGATCGACGCTGTGTAAACTCGGTGTCAGTCGGCGCCGGTGGCCTATGATGCAGCGTCGGGATGGTGTAGATCGACGCTGTGTAAACTCGGTGTCAGTCGGCGCCGGTGGCCTATGATGCAGCGTCGGGATGGTGTAGATCGACGCTATGAAATGCTACGGGTGACGGGTGACGGGTGACGGGTGACGGGTGACGGGTGACGGGTGACGGGTGACGGGTGACGGGTGACGGGTGACGGGTGACGGGTGACGGGTGACGGGTGACGAGTGACGGGTGACGGGTGACGGGTGACGGGTGACAGGTGACGGGTGACAGGTGACGGGTGAGTGACGGGTGAGTGACGGGTGAGTGACGGGTGAGTGACGGGTGAGTGACGGGTGAGTGACGGGTGAGTGACGGGTGACGGGTGACGGGTGAAGGGTGAAGGGTGAAGGGTGAAGGGTGAAGGGTGAAGGGTGAAGGGTGAAGGGTGAAGGGTGAAGGGTGAAGGGTGAAGGGTGACGGGTGACGGGTGACGGGTGACGGGTGACGGGTGACGGGTGACGGGTGAAGGGTGAAGGGTGAAGGGTGACGGGTGAAGGGTGAAGGGTGCTGGGTGCTGGGTGCTGGGTGCTGGGTGCTGGGTGAAGGGTCCAGGTGGGTGGGAGTTAACGAAGGCGGTCTTGATTCGCATCCCAGTGTGGCACCTTGTGACGGGACGACCGTGCTAGGCGTGGATGGTGTCATAGTCACCATAGTATAGTTATCAGCAAGCTTTAGAGAAGCAAGCCAGTAGTTGAGAAGCAACCCATATTATAGCATAGTTATCACAGTCACTGGCTACTGGCGAGGTCATTTCATTCCCCGCCTGGGTCGGCGTGAGAGACCCCGACAATGAAGGACGGCAGAAGCATCGTCGTTAAGCCCCAATACCACCACTATAGTCGCCGAATCAGACGCTTTGTGTACGTCGGATGGTGCCAGTGACGGTACGGCGATCATAGTGACGGTACGGCGATCATAGTGACGGTACGGCTATCATAGTGACGGTACGGCGATCATAGTGACGGTACGGCGATCATAGTGACGGTACGGCGATCATAGTCTCAGTACGGCTATCATAGTGACGGTACGGCTATCATAGTGACGGTACGGCGATCATAGTCTCAGTACGGCGATCATAGTGACGGTACGGCGATCATAGTGACGGTACGGCGATCATAGTGACGGTACGGCGATCATAGTGACGGTACGGCGATCATAGTGACGGTACGGCGATCATAGTCTCAGTACGGCGATCATAGTGACGGTACGGCGATCATAGTGACGGTACGGCGATCATAGTGACGGTACGGCGATCATAGGGACGGTACGGCGATCATAGGTACGGCACGGCGATCATAGTGACGGTACGGCGATCATAGTGACGGTACGGCGATCATAGTGACGGTACGGCGATCATAGTCTCAGTACGGCGATCATAGTGACGGTACGGCGATCATAGTGACGGTACGGCGATCATAGTGACGGTACGGCGATCATAGTGACGGTACGGCGATCATAGTGACGGTACGGCGATCATAGAGACGGTACGGCGATCATAGAGACGGTACGGCGATCATAGGTACGGCACGGCGATCATAGTGACGGTACGGCGATCATAGTGACGGTACGGCGATCATAGTGACGGTACGGCGATCATAGTCTCAGTACGGCTATCATAGTGACGGTACGGCGATCATAGTGACGGTACGGCGATCATAGGGACGGTACGGCGATCATAGTGACGGTACGGCGATCATAGTCTCAGTACGGCGATCATAGTGACGGTACGGCGATCATAGGTACGGTACGGCGATCATAGTGACGGTACGGCGATCATAGTGACGGTACGGCGATCATAGTGACAGTACCGCGATCATAGTGACGGTACGGCGATCATAGTGACGGTACGGCGATCATAGTGACGGTACGGCGATCATAGTGACGGTACGGCGATCATAGTGACGGTACGGCGATCATAGTGACGGTACGGCGATCACATAATATATGTACAATTACCCGGTGTTAGCTGCACTTTGCACTGTTCTCGACTGTTGGTACCCTATTACGCTGCGTTGGAAAGTGACGATGCCGGTGTCTCCTATGTGCCGCCAGGTATCTTGGGTAACTGTTGGCTGTTGAGCGCCCTAGCCGTGCTGGCCGAGAGGGAAGAGCTAGTGCAGAACGTGATGGTCACAAAGGAGTTCTGCGAACAGGGCGTATACCAGGTCAGTGTGGTCCCCGATCGCCACTCCCTGCACTTCACACAACGCCACTCCCTTCTGCACTCCGTCACTCATCCATCACATCTCTACAGCCACCCTCGTGGCAATAGCGATTAGCGCCCCTCCTCGCCCCACCTCACCCCACCTCGCCCCTTGCTGCTTTCACCCCTCGTAAAACATGGACATGGGGGGGGGGGGGGGCTGTGGCTGTTGCTGTTGCCCCTCGGCCCTCCCTTCCACCCACCATGATGATGAACACATGCTACGTCACGTTGGTTTCCGGCGCATATCCACTGTATTATACATACCAATCTATCGATTGTTGCCGAATATCACATCACCTGGTAAATATTTCGTGACAGCCTGAATAGTGAATACCCGAGCTCTGTTCTCACATTCCTACACCCCCTGATGGGTAGTCCGTGTGTGTGGGTAGTGACTGGTGTCGCTTAAGCTTTGGTTGCGCTGTGTTTTAGTGTCGTATGATTGCCTTTGCATTTTCGCCGCGTGTCGTTATTTGCTTTGTTTAACTTTATTGGAGACTAGAAGGCCTGCAATTTATAGTCAGCCAATGCGTTTGCTGCCCGTTACCCGGTCCGATGCGTTCTCCGGGTGAAGAAACCGGTGGGCTATGCGAAAGACAAAAATGTGGCACCGGCCTGGATCGATCGAACCGGCGACCTTTCCCAAGGCTGTCATTCTTCCTCAGAGTTATATCTCAAACTGGAAAGTATCTCCAACTTGGTGGTGGTCGAAGTCACACTGCACGTGCCGCTGGGCGTAAAACGCGTTTTTATCGAGCGAACGATACTGAAGCTCCTCACTTGAAACCGGGGGGGGGGGGGGGGGGGGGGTCCAAAGTCATATGGTAGCATGGGCGGTACTTTCACTACTAGCCCATAGGGTTCCATGTTAAATTGCTACTTTCCCAGCTCGATTTTCGAACTGTTCTTCACCTCAAATTCATATATCAAACCCACAGAAAGAAAGCGGTAACATTTTTATTTCGATTTTTGGGGTCAAAGTGTCACGCCCAATCAACGGTTTACGAGTTATTAACCAAAGTATGACACCATCTCAACGATATAGTCGAAGGTCGCGGGATCGAATCCCGGGGATGCCAATAGTTTTATCGTAAAAGTGGCTACATACAGAGTTTGATTGGCAACATGCGGTGTTTTGCGTTTCTTTTATTTGGTATAACTAAATGATAAGAATCAGGAAATCTTATTTGAAAAAATATGAGATAATTTTGTATCTACTTAAGCAAATGTGCTAATTGTGCAAGTGCTAATTAGGTAACTAACATCACAGTTGCTCTGCGATGTTGCGATTATTTGTGTCAAGCGCAATTTTAACTGTTCTCATCATATTCATAAATGATACCCATAGAATAAAGCCAAAGCATTTCTATTTTGATTTTTGGGGTTGAAATGGCAAGCCCAACCAATAGTTTTCGAGTTATGGGCCAAAGTATGACCCTATGATGTAGTCCAAGAGCATGGAATCAAATCCCGGCAAGGCAAAGGTTTTATTGGCAGTCGTTGAGAACAACGTTATATGTGTTGTGTTGCGTAGTCCCTGGGACAAACACGTCACGGAACGGAGACTGTATTCGACACCTTCTCACGCGGGCGACTCAGACGCGACTGCTCCGTTGGGCTCGGCCGGGTCTGTCCGGCTGCTGCGTTGGGGTCGGCCAGGTCTGTCCGGCCGCTGCGTTGTGCTCGGTCGGGTCTGTCCGGCCGGCCATCTGGGGGCGGTGTCGGATGACTGTGTTTCCGACACCGGACATCTGGACACAACAATATTGGCAATATATGGCGCCCTGTGTCTGTTATAATTTGATAACAGGAACGGGAAATATGAAATATAATTTCCATTTTCAAGTGCAATGTTGGGACTGGTCTTCCTCTCAAACTCATGTATATTAACAATGGCCCTTGGCATGTTGTGGTCCATATTAGTAATGATGAAGTCTTAAAACAATCAACAAGAACTGAAAATTATAAGTGTTACAATCGATATACTCTTATTAAATAGCATACCATCTTTCCTCGGTAAAACGATCCTTCCCACTAGTCAAGCTGTATCAAAGCTGAAGCCAAAACAGGAAATATGTGAAAAGAAATTCAGTATTCGAGACCCAATCAGCTGCTGCGACACAACACGACAACGGCACTCACACTATCCGTACCCGTACTCGGGATCCGATAAGCTGCAGCGGCACAACACGACAACGGCACTCACATTGTCCGTAGTCCGTACCCGGACTCGAGACTCGATATGCTTAGGCTTTCGTCCCGCCCGCCTTTCCATGACCTCCGCGCGCCGAGCACCATTTACCGCCTTCGTGCGAATAAATGTGCGAACGCGCGCAAAGGCCCTCCTAGCAGCAGCGGGTACGGAAGGGAACTTGTCGTGCAGTACACTCAGAAAAGCGGCCACCACTCTCGGTTTCCGGCTCAGCCGATTCGGCTCCAGCGCATGGTGAAGGCAGAACGCCTCTTCCATCTGTCGGAAACGTTCAAAGAATGCCTCCGTCGGGACCGTCATTCCTCCTTCACTCCGCATCCTGAGCCAGAGAGCTTCCACTGGCCCATCCTCGGTCTGCGAACACGGGGCGCCAAGAGAACGATCCCCCGCCTTGCGAGCTACGAAGCCACTCACATACGCCATGGCGCTGTCCGTCGCTGACCGTTCAAAGAATGCCTCCGTCGGGACCGTCATCCCTCCTTCACTCCGCATCCTGAGCCAGAGAGCTTCCACTGGCCCATCCTCGGTCTGCGAACACGGGGCGCCAAGAGAACGATCCCCGCCTTGCGAGCCACGAAGCCACTCACATACGCCATGGCGCTGTCCGTCGCCGTCGCACCTGATACTGGGCCGGCTGCTGCTGCGTTCGGGGCGGTGGAGCTGCCGGCTGGTGCACTTCTCTCGTACTCCTGCAGCAGCGACTCCATCTCCGGGTCCGGCTCCTCAGGCCCACAGTCGCGATCGTCGCTCGTCGATGGCTGGTCGGTGTCGGCCAGTGTGGCGCAGAAGGCACGCATGTCTGCGGCCACCTCCTGTGGGACGAAATCTACGGCCTCCTCCTGCAGCTCCCGCAGTTACTCCAGCTCTGACGGCACTGCCTCTGGGTCCGTGTCCGGCGCGGGGGACGCCTGTTCTGCGCCCCCCTCCCCCCGGTCTCGTCAGTGGGCTCACGCGTTCAAACCGAACAGGATGGTGATGAGGCGGAGGGAGGCGACAGCATCCACGGGGTTGGGGTTGGAGTTTGATACGCTCCTGCCCCGCACCATCCCGAAAAGTCCCTCTAGCCAGTCCTGTGTGAGGCGACGGGTCAGCAGGTACGTGCTGTCGCCAAACACAGCACGCATGTTGGCCAGGAGGCCGCGGACAGACCGGATGGTGTCGAGCATGCCCTTCTGAAATGGGTGCAGATATTTAGCCGATCCGAAGCGCATGTCCAGCAGCTCTTCGATGGCTGCGTCCAGCACCGTCTCCTGCTCGTTGGTGGCCTTGCAGCCGCTGCGAAGGGACTTCGTGTCGGCGGGACTGGCGCAGTTGAGCACGCCGCAGGCGTTGTCAAACAGCTGGATGACCCGGGCCTCCTCATGTATATTGAGTATGTGAGGAAGTACCTCATGCAGTCGGCCGTGCTGCTGCTGACGAGCTGCATGGCCGGTCTGACTTTCTGGCGAGACATGCCAGTCGCCTGTAACAATGAGAACAATTATATACCTAGTTAATATAATCGTATTACCACATAAATCGGCACAGAAGCACAACAGGACAATGATGCAACAGCTGTAGTATTTGTGGCTGAAAATGCTGCATATTGCTTTCGTTTGGCTGAATTGTTAAGGTATACCCTAAAAAGCAATTTTCAAAAGCAATACAATTCAAAAACATACACTTCATATTTAATTTAGATTGCAAGGAATGGTGCAGATTTCAAAAAGTGGTGTGTGTTGCTATGGCATAGTGTGCTTCACAAAAAGATATAAAAGACTCAGGAGTCAGAACTTATGCAAAAATCATGATTTATACAAATATTAAGTACAAATACAATTATTATCCTATAATTGTTTACATAACTGGCCATAATATTGTCATTCACTTAACAAAGGGTTTGTCACTGGTCTAGTAGGTACCTCCGCTTTAAACACATGCCACCACATACAACTTAAAACACAATAAAACATGCAATGCATATGTTAAATAAAACACAATCAAGCACATGCCACTTTAACAAAGAGCCAAAATTGTCAACAATGCACCACAGTGATTTCCCACCATGGCCTTCAAAACTGATATCTCAGATTAAACCACATTATATTTAAAGTGACTGATTTCCTTTAATTGTGATGTTCTTCAGGACAGGTGAATGGTATGATCACTGATCAGGTGTGATTGTGACATAGGCATCAGCTCCATAGCCTTTGGATCTGAAATGAGAGGCTTCAAACACACCCTTCTCATTCCACACCTGTACACATGCAAAACACAACCAATAATATTTATTGTCATAAAAGTACCTCTCAATAATCAGTCTCAAAAGTCTCAATAATCTCATAATAAATGAATGCACCAATGTATGTTGTTAACCTGCCAAGGTCCTAAATTAACTGTCAAAGTACCAATGTCAATGTTTGTTTTAAGACCAACAGGATACACATGAAAATAATTAAATCCTCACATATTGATATTGAAATTTGGTTTTGTTTGTGGACCAAGCAGCAAGCACCATATCCTCTTGGGACCAAGGTGCTAACTGGAACTCTCACCCTGGTCCAAGGGATATCAATATGGCGAGCCAGAGGAGCCGGGCATATTTTTTTCAGAGGACCAGCAAAATATTGTGGTGAAATATTGACTTGAGCCCAAAAGTAGTAACAGAAATAGTTTCAACATGATCTATGAAGAGCTATCAAACAGTATTTTTGGTTTTCCACCTATTCCCCATAGGCGCTGAGTTCAAGGGGATTCAAGGGGGTCTTGCCCAGAGGGGTGGGGAAAGACAACTTTTGCAGGCATTTTGGAAATCATCTACAAAATTGTTAAATGAAGAAGGTAGAAATAGGCAATGCAGAATGCAAGACAACTCTTCAAACTTAATGAAGAAGGTAGAAGGTAGAATTACCAATATTTTGCTAGTCGCCAGGGCATTTGGGTAATAATTCAGTAATTCACCACCCCAGTTTATGGTGTTCTTGAGGTCCCCAATAGAAGAAGAGTAGTCAGCTGACGGTAATATTACGACAGACTGAAATGTGGGTTATCTGTTTACAAGATGGTCTGGGGGGGGGGGGGGGGGGGTGCGCGGGGGCCCTCCCCCAGTAGGTTATGCAGTGCAGCATGTGAATGTGAGCGGAGCGTTCTAAACATGGGTCCCTGGGACCATAATTGTTGTAAAGGTCAATTAGGTCAGGTTCAATTATATATCGTTTTTGGTGACGACATAGCTTTGGTATTACTGGTACAGTTTACTGTCTGTCGTAAAAATAATCAATTCTTCTATAAGGGACCTCAAGAACAACATTAACTGGGGAGGTGAATTACTGAATTTACCGGGTCCACAGCAATATTGAAATTGAAACTGCATGTTTAAAACAAGCCATGTCCAATGGTTAGAAATCAATGCCTACACGACAATGACTGCTGAAAGAATTGACAAAACTTAAATAATTCCATTGTAAATACATTCAACTAACTAAACAGAAGATGGAACTTACAGCGAGACGCAGACCGATACCGCCGTCGGTGACGAATAGTATATCCAAGATTACTTTACTAATAGTATATCAATATTGATATAGGGCCTTGACATAAATCATAAATCACGTTGACCACGGGAGCAAAGGCCGCACAAATATGTATATATATATTTTCCCCTTTTTCACATTCAGCGGGTTATATTTATTTACACATCAAGTAATAAGAAATTGGACAAATTCGTCTTACGTCTTAATATCAAGGTAAATAGAATACTCTAATTGCTAATTCAGTGTATAATTGTTCATCGGAGCACGAACGCCATACTTGCCGCGGATATCGTGCATTCATATATGGTATATTATTCCAAATCTGGTAGTGACCTTCATTTTTTGGTATGTTTTTTAGTCTTTATAGTATGTACTAAAACAAAATTTGAAGTACCCAGTGCTAGTCGCCAAGGCATTTGGGTAATATTTCAGTAATTCACCACCCCAGTTTATGGTGTTCTTGAGGTCCCCAATAGAAGAAGAGTAGTCAGCTGACGGTAATATTACGACAGACTGAAATGTGGGTTATCTGTTCATCGGGGATGAACAGATAATTTTCTTATTAACCCGCGCCGTGCCGGTGCTCGGCGCCACCTTCGCCGTGCCGGGGGGGGGGGGGGCGTTTCGACGCCCCCTCTAACTCTGCTCCTAGGCAACGTAGCGCAAAACGAAAAACAGCGTTGGAAAGCTCGTCAACAATGATTTAGAAACTACTTTAGTCATTTTTTTCGCTCATGTTATTATTGAGGTCACCAGAGGTCATCATAGGTCAAATTTTCCCGTTTTAGGTAACTTGATCCTGAAATCCCACGATATCTCGGGAACTATGATAGCTAGGACGAAACCGAAAACAGCAATAGATAGCTCTTGAAACGCTCCAGTAACGTTTTACCGTCAGATTTGAGTTCAGGTCAATAGTTGAGGCTCCAGAGGTCATCAAAGGTCAAAATGGATGTTATCTTGGGAAAAGTTTTTCGCGAATAACTTTTTTGCTATTCAAGATAGAGCATTGATTGTGGCTCCATCGTGTTTCCATCGGCAAGGCGCATCGAAAAATATACATCTTGACCTTGGAAAGTCAATTAAAAAATTTGACCTCAGGTGAAGGTCACATGGTGACCAAGTCGGTCACGGTGGGTCATGTTGCATATGAGTCGATGAGTCTTGACGAGAAAATCACATTCGTGCCTTCTTCAAGTTTCTATCTCTCTTCGATCAAAAGTTATTGGCAAAGAAGTGTATGTGACCTCATGTGACCTCGGATGACCTTGTGGGGGGTCAAATAAACCAAAATAGTATCTGGGTAATGAAGAATGGTCTATTACCACATGATCCTGAAGAAAAAACGTTGATTGGATGCGTTTACATGGAAAGCAAAGCATTTCAATATTTCCCCATTGACTTATAATGGGGAAGGTCACGTGATCGATCAGACCTGAGGTCACCAAATGAAAAAATCCGAGATATGCAAATTGTAGGTAATGATATCCTTATCAAACTCTAAAAGTTTAAAAGTGATCACCCGGAAACTGTAGACGTGGCACGACCACAAACTTTTTCTGAGGTTGGGTCACGTGACCTGACCTGGTGACCTGACCTGATAAGACCTGACACTTTTGGTTTCACAAAAGTTGTAAAAATGTTCAGCGGACAGGTACTGAAAATTTCAGCTACCTGGCTTCAACGGTTTATTAGCTATTGGCAAAAAAACGGAGGGGGGGGGGGGGGGGCGTCTAAACGCCCCCCTCCCCCCCGGCACGGCGCGGGTTAACAGTTAACAGTTTTTTTTCTTGAGGTCCCTTATAGAAGAATTGATTATTTTTACGACAGACAGTAAACTGTGCCATGCTTGAAACGCTAAGTTTTTGTTGTCGTTGTTAAGCCAACAATCTGAGCGGTGCGCACGTGCTGCTCAGCCGCAGACCTCCTTAGGCCTGCCCCGGACGCAAATTCCCGAAGTGTAAACCATTAGCAACAATTAATTTGATTGGTCGAATTCACTTGGATATGACGTCACAGTGACGCAGTACCACTACTCTTGTATCAAATGACTGGTTAGAGCGATGTTGTTGCGTTACGTAGGCTTGGAAACAACACGTTCATTTCAGTAAGAAGGAAACCATCGAGTTCATTGCAGGTTACGAGAGTTTGTGATTTACGTTGGATCGTCGTTGAATACAACGTAGTCCGTTTGAGTTCTGGAGACGTTGAGCGCCAGCGTTTTGGTTGCTGCGCGTTGTTGTTGTTTCCTATGAAGTGCTGCCGACGGTTTGAGTTATTTCGGATTGGGAACGGCACTTGCATCGTTTATGTCGATTCGTGATTAAAATGGCTATTAACTTCTATTGGCGCGCCTCGACAGGAAATAGAAAACTGAGGTTGAAATGTAAACGCGTTTTCTGCTTTCTAACCACAGTTGTGACACGTGTCAACTGAACTGACTTGCTCGTATCATGGAATCTGGGTGTAAAATTACGTATGAACCGAATGCAAACCGGAAAATCCCCATACCATGGTATATTGCCCATCACGTAGGTTCAGGTCTCCACGAAATTAGTGGTAGGTTTGATAAAACGACATTTTTGTTTACGTGCACCGTTATCCCGTTCAAAATATGTTACATATATCCATATTAACTTGTCTCAAGTGTCATGGGACATGAGTGTCATGATTGAGACATGTTAACCCGCGCGGCGCTGGGGGGTAAATTTTACCCCCCTCCCGGATTTTCTCCATAACTTGAAAACTATGACAGAATATCAAAGTGCAACTTGCGGTACCTTATGGTGCATCAATTCTACATCTTGTGTTACATTTTTTTGGTGAAATTCGTGAAAATTTTGATGAGATAATGACGTTTTAGTGACGTCATCTCATGTCATTTTTGGTGAAAAAACGTTAAATGTTTTAAAAATCGTAGAAAATAGCGAGTTGATGCAAATCGCAAATAAAAGGCGTCAAAAGAAAGGAAATAACATTGTCTTTAACATGGCTATCTCAGATGTTCAAAATTTTGGGTTTTTGACCCCCAAAAATGCAAAAAAAGAAGATTTTTTGGGAAGAATTTCCACAAAAGTTTTTTGTTTGAAGATTTTCATAAAACCGGAAGATATATTAGAGAACCGAGTATGAACGATGTTGAAACCAAATTTCAAAGCAATTTCTTTATTTTTGACTGACTTATGGCTCTAAGAATAAGTAACTCATGACGTCATTTTTTAAATTGCGTTTTTTGGCTTTTACTGACCAGATACAGACAAATAAATGCCACCACTGTATTTCGAAGACAAAACTAGTCTAGAAACATGCAATGTTTATTTATATTAATCAATTTCAAATTTTGACCTTATTGTGACCTGAACTTGACCTGAGGGCGATTATATGGTGTCAGGCTGTGAAAATGGCTGCTTCTATCGAATTATACGTGTAAAATAACCCATACAACATGTGTCGCATGGATTTCGTAGACCTGTGACCTTTTGTGACCTGACCTTGACCTTGACCTTTGCTTAAAATTTCACTTTTACTTATACGGGAGATGCATTATACATTTGGGAGCACTTTGTGAGATAATAGTTGCAATACAAGGCTTTGGATGAAAAGTATAGCCCAAAAACCCAAATACTTAAATTTTGACACTTGACCTGACCGTGACCTGACAGGTGACCTTATGTTAATAATTTCGGGCATGCGTTAGATTCTTCTCGCTGAGAGCTTTCGATCGCCGCCTTGCGCGTCTCGCTGCGGTTATTGGTTCGGAAGATACGAGGGGGGGGGGGTAAAATTTCCCCCCCCGCACCGCACGTTCGGATGGAGACCCCAGCACCGCGCGGGTTAATACGGATATATGTAACATATTTTGAACGGGATAACGCTGCACGTAAAAAAATAGTCGTTTATCAAACCTACCACTAATTTCGTGGAGACCTGTACCTCTACTGAGGTCTGAGGCAACCTGCAACTCTGTATTTGCAATTCAACGGCCTTAACTTCTAATATTACGTATGCCATCGAAATTAATACGTATTATAGAAATATTTAGGGAAATTGTCTCACACATGCTATTTTGGTCGCAGGCCTCTTTTCAAGTATAAACA